>CM037876.1:157872225-157924725 GCA_021292165.1 Shinisaurus crocodilurus | reverse complement strand
AAAGAAGTGTTAATTAAGGCTTATCCTTTGTAGTGTAACAAGTACATTTTACTAATCCCAGCACTGTAAAAAAAATAATTTAAAAAACCTTCCCCTCCCCTCCCCCTTCCTCCTCTTCCATACAACAATTCTAGACCATCAGGGTACTGTGTTGGTTGGGCTAAGGCTGGGCTGTTAGCTAAATTAAGCCATTGTGACTCAAAATCCTCCTTTAATAAGGTTCATGCTGTCTACAACTTCATCATTTTCTGCTGAATGATAATTACTTTATTCAATCATGTTCAAGGTTTTAGTGAAAGCTAGCATTGATTGATTAACTTCAATTACCATGCTTACATTTGCATAGATAAAAACTGCTTTTCAATTTGTGAGTGGCACGCCAGTGGAAACCCTGCGCTGATATTTGCATTTCAATGTGAACAGTGAAGAATAAAGGTGGGAGAGAGGTCTGATCAGTGCTAAGCCCTTTCTGCTTCAGTGCTTAAGCACACCCCCCCCCCCATAAACACTCTTGTTATGATGTTAGTTTGTTCAATCCAGTCTGAGGGCAACCGATGGAGCTTCCTGTTTACAAGCATGCATGACAATCGTAAAGGTGTGGACTGGGAAAATCTGAAAAGTCAAGACTTTCGACAGAAGCTAGGCTGTGCACCGTGCAAATTAAACAGACAAAATTCTCCATGCTGCAAAATGGAAAGACATGCTCCCTCTCTGATGCTTTGAAAAGCAGTCTTGTTCGCTATTGATTTAGACTCCGCATTTTGACTTGGCTCATTCCAATGAAGTGTCTGGTGACTCAGCGAAGAAACAAGTTTGCCGTCTGTCTCTCTCTTGCCAATTGCACCAAAGCAAAAGAGTCCCATGAAGGAAACCGAGGACTTGCCACTTGGTTGCTCTCTAGTAAAAGGGCCTGTCTATCGTTAATTGGCATTTACATTCAGCAAGCTCAAGCCTAGACTCACCTCACTTTCCTGGGCATGAAGCAGAAGCTTTCTTAGGAGCTGGTGGTTTGATGAATACTTTAAAAGTGCCAGAGCGGGAGAGGCTTCACTTGGTGGTCCACAAGGATGTGCTTTCTCTGCAGAAAAAGAACCCCAGTTCAGGTTTTCAGAATGAAGGAAAGGAGAAGGAACAAGATCAGAAGCAAGATGGGAAAGATGCGGCTAGTCACGGTAGACTGCAGTATGATAGAGAGATCATTGAGTGCAATACTTCTGTTTCATCAGTGAAGATAGATAATTGGCCCAGTGGAGAGTTCAAGGCACTTCCTTGTGGACATAGAATAGAACTGGAAGTAATAAGGAGCATGGAACTGCTGCAGAAAATAGGAGCCCGTGTCACCTTTCACTCTCCACCTCCATAACATGTAGTACAGCTTCACTCATGTATCCTGGCATGGTCCTACTGTGTGTTTTCCCCACCCTGTTCCGCGTTGTTTGTTGGTGCTGAACGAAGTGGGGACATGCTCATCGTAATGACATTGGGGCGCAAGGTAAGTGGTCCTACACATGGAGGGTAGAGTGGGAGAACTCCACACAGGCTGCCATTTTTAGCAGCAGCCACAGTTTGCTTAGATGTTCTTCCACCCTTACTGTTTCAAGAGAGGCTGACTTATTGGCAGAAAACATTCTTGGCCTATGTACGGCTCCTGGTTTGAATTTCGGCATCTTTAGTTCCAAGATTCAGGAAGAAGTGCTGCTCAGAAAGTTGTGTGCCCGGGACTTTAGAGTGGGCAACTTATGGCCCTCTAGACATCATTGGACTCCCAACTTCCATCAGCCGCAGCCAACATGGCCAATGGCGAGGGCTGATGGGAGATGTAGGCCAAAACATCTGGAGGACTACAGGTTCCCCACTCCTGCCTTCGGGAGCCACTGCTAGTCAGGGCCAACAAATCTAGGATAGACTGAACAAAAGAAGCTGCCTTATACTGAGTCATGTCATTGGTCCGTCTAGCTCAGTATTGGCTACATTGTGACAATACAGTGGCTCTCCCAGGATTCAGACAAAAGTTTGCTCCTGCCCCAAGTGGAGCCTCTGCATGCAAAACATGTGCTCTGCCACTGAGCTACAGCCCTGGCCTGATTTGGTGTGAGGCAACCCCTCCTATCACCCTTTATAATGGGCAAATGAACCATTTATTTTGTCTCTGACCACTGGAACACCACAAGAACATATGAAGAGGCCTGCTGGATTAGGCCAAAGGCCTCTCTTGTCCAGCATTCTGTTCCCACAATGGCCAACCAGATGCCCCAATGGGAAGCCCACAAGCGGGACATGAGTGCAAGAGCACCCTCCCTCTTGTGTTCCCCTGCATCTGGCCTACAGAGGCATACTGCCTCTGATACTGGAGATAATATATAGCCAGGGCCGGTGCAAGGCAGGTTGGTGCCCTAGGTAAGATCAGATATTTAGCGTCCCTCCCTTCCCACTTGAGCCCTCCCTCCCTATTTCTGGCACCCCCTTTAGCCCTGCGCCCTAGGCAGCTGCCTAGTTGGCCTAATGGTAGCACCGGCCCTGTATATAGCCATCGTGATTCTGAAATGGAAGTAAGTAATACAAATCCAAACACTAAATTCAATTGCCATGTAATTGTGGTGATAGTAGCATTCTCCCAGAAAGGCAGCCTGAGGAGTGGAAATGCGTCCTAGGCATTGAACCAGTTTTCACATGCTGCTGTTTGAATTCCCTGACCGGGCATTATCGTAAGCCCTGTGACTCTCCAAGTCATTCTGCTTGGAAGTCTGCCAGGGATTGGGTTGATCTGTGCAAAGGATTGCTGAATAGTCTACATTTTTTCAGTCCAGGCTTTAAGCTGACTACCAGCAACTGTTCTAGGTATTAATGCATAGAAGACCCACCTGTGCGTATTTAGGGCTGAGCCCTCTATATGTACAGCCTGGCACTTGTTTTAAACTCACAGCATATAGAAGTAGAGATCACCTGATTATCCATCCCACCACATCTGGATAATCCAAAGACCAAAGAGCTAGCTAGCCCCATCTCTTTCGTTGCAGATCAGGAAGGCAGTAGGTGGTTCTTTGCTTTTAAAAAGCCCCCTTTCCCTGATGTATCACTGAATTTCAGTGGGGGGGGGGGCAGCAAGGGCCGCAAAAAAAAGAAAGGGGGGGCATGAAGGCCAAATGTTGCCCCTGCCCCCCATTCTAGGTCTACAAGCTTTTTGCACTGCAAGAAATAATATGCCATATAAAATTCTATATATTACATGTTTTGAGTACAGTAGGGGTCTTCTAAGTATTCTTGGTTCTTTTTTTGTGCATATTTTAGGAATATAAGGAAAGTCTATGTTTGCTGGTAATGGTTATCTTGCCGCTAATTCCAGATTTTCCTATATTTTAGGAAAACCCTACTTTCCTGGGGTGTTTTCTTATAGGCCTCAGGGAAAAATTCAGTAGTGAGTGACAGGATTCAAGTAAGTAGGGCAATCATCCTTCCTGGTAAAGTTTAGCAAGTGAACTTTTTTAAGTGTCTCTTTGGCACAAGAGCTTTTTAAGGGGGAAGGCTGTGGGTGGAGGTGGAATAGCATGTTTATTGCAATAACACTTCTCCCTTTAAAAAGCTTCTATATTATATCCCTGTACTACTTTTTAACTCCAGGAAGTTTACATAAATTGCTGTTAGGCCAAACGCAAGCATGAGTAACAGTTCAACAAATGACAGAACAGAGTGTGGCTTCAGCTTCATTGGGGGGCAGAGGGAACTGAGCATTCAAAAGAGACCCCTATTCAGAGGTGTGGCTATATAGCTCCTGCAAAAGGAGCTCTACAAACCATTTGTCAATGCATTTTATTTTCTGCTTATGACTTAATCCTGTTCAATCTCCACTGTTAGGGTGCTTCTCCTCTTGCTGCGCTACACAGCTGGTTCTGTGGGGCAACTTCTGAGATTGGCCCCGCCCCATGCTCTTTGTGGCAGCCCTATTTGGCACAAATATGTTGGTGTTACACACCAATGTGTAATTTGTGTTGCAAGCATGTGTAATGTGAAGTGTGGATGACACCAGGATGATCACTATTTGGCAAGACCTATTGCAGGCTCCGTCCGGAACCCCGATCAGGATCAGAACAGCTGCTGGTGATGTCTTTAAAGAAACGTATGCTTTGCATCTCAAGAGCTGCATCCCAGGGTTCCTTAGTTCCTTCCTGACAGCATTTCATATGGATGGGCAGGAGGAGCCAACTTGATGTGGTAGCAGGAGGGAGGGACAAGCACCGTAATGGTCAAGCACTGAGGTTGCAGGGAAAGTGGAAGCTGCTGACGGAAGGGTTTACAGGCCCAGGCCTAGAGCATATGTGAGTAAATGAGTTGGGTCTCTCTGGTATCCAGACTGCAGGGAACTGTGTATAAAGGGCATTTTCCATTTGTGTATACTGAATAGATGAGGACAAATACTTTTCCTCTCCCGCCCCAGAAAGCAGGATTAGATCTAATGGGCTTATTTTGCAAGAGGGTAGATTTCAGTTGAACATTAGGAGAAATGTCTTAGTGATAAGAGCGGTTTGATCTCCAGATGTTTTGGACCTCAACTCCCAGAAGGCTCTGCCAGCCTGGCCAGTGGTCAGGAATACTGGGAGTTGACGTCCAAAACATCTGGAGATCTACCTTCTGCCCACCCCTGACCTAGAGGGTCTCCCTCACTCTGCTCGTCTTCAAGTAGAGGTTGGACAGCTGTCTGTTGGGGATGCACCGACTCTAGGTTTCCTGCATCAAGCAGGAGGTTGGATTAGATGACCTACAGGATCCTCTCCAACTCTATGATTCCATATATATACATGCCATACTGCTATGACTGGCTATAAATATAATTCATGCAGCAGAATGAAGTGATAGAATCCCAAGGTGGTGGGGAGGACTGTACCATTGCAGCCTGCAATTAGGCGATGCCATTTTTAATGTCCGCCCTACATTAAAACAACAACAACCTTGAACAGAACATCTACCATGGCAGTGAAAATGCTTCTAACCCAGTTTGCACTCTGCTGTGCTATTTTTCTACTTGCAAGGATTTTATTTTTCTGTAGGGGATTATTCAGTAATTTAATCCTCTACCCTCACTTTGAAGTGGTACAATCCTCTACCATCACATCCCCACCTAGATCTGCTGCATGTGTAGACCATAACTTAGTCGTAATCCTAGGTGAATTCTCTCTCTCTCTCTCTCTCTCTCTCTCTCTCTCTCCATTGTCCTTGGAATCTTCAGGCTACCTAGTAATGTGTGTGTCCCCCCCCCATGATACAAAGAACGGCAGTAATCTAAATGCTACTTAATAATAATTCTGTACAGTGAGCTCCAAAATGTAAAGTATTATCAAGCTATTTTCTTCAGTCACTGTGTATCTAAGAAAGTAGGATGCATTGCAAAAAATAAAAAAATTAAAAAAATAATAATAATCGGTCTTTCTGCCCCAAACAAGGATGATTGCGATGGTGCCAAAAGGAAACTCCTGCTGTGAATAAATTGGATCATTTTAAAAATGATGTTCAGATGACAAATCTGTATATCTTCCAGGGTTACTTTGCTATTCATGCTGGAACCTACACACTGTGTGATGAGAGAGAGTACAGATGGCAGCGAGTTGTGTCTATGCAGGGATTTAAGTCCATCTCAAAAAAATATTTCTTTAAAATTACTCAAGACAGATGGAAAGACAAATCTGTCTTAAGATATTTAATCCCAATATATAACTGTTCAGATGACTTACAACAATAGGAAATCGCCAGTTTGTTTTCTAAACCCTCATGCAATGTTTGCCATAAGAACACAAATTATGTGTACATTTTAATGCATCTATGCTTCATAATTATGCATGGTTGTGTGCTGTTATAATTGACATAAAATATAAAACAGGTCAAAGAGCAGCTATTAAAACTATTTTTCATTTTGCGTTCTGACAGCCAGAAACATCGCAGGCTTGTGCATTTAATAGGGCCTTATGCAGCATGCAAAGATAGTTATATAATTTCATCCATATTAAAGCCTCCAGAACTTGCAACCTAATTATTTCCTACACAATACTGTTGTAAAGTATATTACTTTATTTGGAATGGGTCCATTTTGAGATTAAAGAATCAAAGTACATTTAAATTAGCATGGCTAGAGGAATCATAAAACTTGGTTTTCTTCTACTTAGTTAAAAAATAATGGTAGAAATGGGCTTGTCCAGCCTGCTTATTTTAATTACTGAAGTATATATTCAACCAAATGTGTAAATGGAATACCGTATTAAAGTAAAAGGAAACTCCTTTGAAAACTCTAGCATCATCAAAGAAAGGACGTGGAAGAAAACTAAATTTGCCTCTTGCTTTTTAAATGGCCAAACTGGATTCTATAGCAACCGAAAATGGGAGCTTCCCTTTTGTGCATTAAGTGACCATGAAGGAACATGGAACAGTCCCCTGAAGAATTTTGGGAATGAGCTGCTCTTGAGAGAACGACAACCTTATAATATTATAACTGATTACTTCCTCCAGTTTAATGAAAACTTCTACAGAACACCCACACAGATAGTACTGAATCCTCCCCATAGCATGGCGAACAAAAGCAAATTCAGCAGACAGGTAAGTCATTGGGAGCGTGAGCCCACAAATAGTAGTAGTAGTAGTAGTTTATTATTTGCAGTCTACCGACCAGAGACATAAAGAATAAAAAATATAAAATACATATTGAAAAATAAAGTACATAGAAGTTTAAGAGCAGAGTCACAAAACCATCCTGCAGTGCAGGGTCAGATCCGGATGGCTACATTTAAAAATGTAGCAACTTGCTCTGTAATTGAGATGTTTGAATCCTCAAGTAAAATAAGCAACAAGGTCTCTAGGGATCGTCCAGTAAGTGATTGCATGAGAGGGTCAATCAAAGTTTCTCTAGGCCCTGATAATACCTGCAATTAAAGAAGACATCCAAAATAGACTCCATTTCTCCACTGTTGCAAGGGCAATGTCTGTTATTAACTAGAATTTTATTATATTTACTATCTAGAAGTTTAGAGGGTAGATCGTTGCGCCGAGGGAGAAAAAAATGCTCTCCTATATTTGCGGATAGATGACCAGTTTACATCCCATTTTTAAAGTTTGGGCCAGGCAAACTTTGATTGACCCTATTCCACAATCTCATTCATTCATTCATTCATTATATTTATACCCCACCTTTTTTCCTGCAAGGAACCCAAGGTGGCTTACATAATCCTCCTCCTCCTCTCCATTTTATCCTCACAACAACCCTGTGAGGTAGGTTAGGTGGAGAATCAGTGACTGGCCCAAAGTCACCCAGTGAGTTTCATGGCCCAGCAGGGACTAGAACCCGGATCTCCTCCTCCTTTAGCTCCTCTGAGTCAAATTTTGTTAATCTTTTTAAAGTTTTTCAGTCTGTCACCTCTTGTTACAACCCAGCCCTACTATTTAAGCAGTATGGTAGGAGTTAGTTTTTAATATCGCAGCTTTCAAACATTCTGGTGAAGATTTCCTTATAAAGGGCAGTATCCAGTGCTGTCTGGGGGCCTCCACTCATTCTATTGCATCTATGGCACCGACCACGGGTGCAACAGGAAACTATCACTTCCTAAAGCAGTCCCAGAAACCAGCCGAAGCACTTATTTCCTTCGGTGAGTTCTGCTGACCTGCCCCATTCCAAAAAATGAACAGTTTGTAAGCTAGAGGAATATTTAAAAAAAATTGGACTTTCATGGTTTGGTAGAATAGCTTTGATAAAAATGAAGGTTTTACCAATGATAATTTTTTTTATTTAGAATGATACCAATGTGCTTAATAGAGAAGGAAATTAAGGAATGGCAAGTAATAATTAATATTTTTTGTAATGGGGGGGGGGAAAAGGCGAGGATTACAAAGAGTAAATGGTATAAATCCCAAAAAGGAGGTGGGCTTGGCCTTCCTAATATTAAGTGGTATTATATAGCTAATCAATTAAGATATATAATGGATATTATAGTTAAGAAGGATATTATGTGGTTAGTTAGAAGCGCAGGAAATAGGAATTGGGATGGGGGAAAAATATTTTTTTAAAAAACTAACAGTATGGTAAAAAGAATAGAAAATCCCTTTTTGAAAAATATGTTAGGGATTTGGAACAGTAATAGACAGATTTTTTATACCAGGGATATCCCCGTTAACCCCAGTGGTAGCAATGGAGGACTTTCCAGAAAATGCACACCATTTGGAAGGCTTATTTAGGGGGGGGAAAGGTTATCAAATTAATGGATTGGATGGGAAAAATTGAGTCTAGACAACAAATAATTGAAATGTTTGGGCCAGGTAGAATTCCGTGGTTAAATTTAATGCAATTAGATCAGTGGACTAAGAAATAGAAGAAGAGAAATGAGCATGAGAGGGAACTCACTGGATTTGAAAAGAAAGTGTTGTCTAGAGAACTTATAGAAGGGAACGTTTCTTCCAGAGGGTTAACAAAGGAGATATATAAAATGTTTCAAAAATTGAAGTGCAAAAAGATAATCTTAAAATGGTATGGGATATGGAATTTGAGGAGATTTCGAATGCGGGGTGGAAAAATATTTGGGGCAGACGTATATTAAGAAATATGTCAGTAAGGATAAAAGAGAATTTTTAAAAAACTATTTGGAGATGGTATCTGACTCCAGTAAGATTAAATAAAATAGACAGTAATTGTGCTCCATTGTGTTGGAGAGGATGTCAGGAACTTGGTACTTATGCTCATATGTGGTGGAACTGTAAAAGCGTATTGGATTTTTGGAATAAAAATTTTGTAGAAATTTCAGAAATTATTGGCATTACCGGTAATTTGGAGGTCTCTCCAAAATTAGCATTGTCATCAATAAAGGAGAAACTTCTGTTCTCTCAAGAGATAAAGGAATTAATTGTAAGTTTGTTAACGGCGGGGAGATTATTGATAGCAAGGAAATGGAAAGTTCGACATCAGTATATGATTATTGATTGGTATAAAGAGGTGTGGGATATTGTTTTAAATGATAAATTAACATGTATTAAATGTAAAAAGGGACAATTAAAGAAAAATAATTTTAAGGATATATGGGGACCATTTCTAGACTATGTTTTAGTAAAGGGAAAGGGGAGTAAGCCATGTCAAGATATGATGTATTTTTGGAATATAGATTAATAATGGATTATGTGGATAGAATTATTTCTTGGCCCCGTGGTGACGGGTGCACTTTGGAGTTATATGGATTTGTATGTTTATTTTCTTTTTGTATGTGTGTTTATTTGGAATATAAATAAATAAATTAAAAAAATTATAATTAAAAATTGAACAGTTTGGCTCATTTCTGGTTGCTTTAGGAAGTGTTAGCTTCCTGTTGCACTAGCAGTGGGTCCCACTGGTGTGCAGGCAGCATTGGAGACTGCCCAGTGAGTTTGTGTGTGCAAGTGTGTATGAATATATGTGTGTGTGTGTGTATGTTGCTTTGGCCCTGCCCAGTTTTTGCTTTGACCCTGCTCACTACAGGCATGCAGCACCCCAAAAGTTACCCTCAAGGAAATATGGCCCTCGGGGGGGGGGGAGGTTCCCTACCCCTGCTCTTTGTCAAAGAGATTCAAAGAGTGTAACTGAACTGAGTGTGTCACGTCTTCATTTTCATCTTGATTAACCAGCTATTGACAGTCTCTGCCAGCGAAGACAAAAACTGGATGTTGCACTCCATCTTCTGGCACACTGACCCTATGGCACAGTATCATCCAAGGAGCATTAATTAGAACACTTATTTTCTTTTTCTTTTGACACACCTACATTTATCGTACGTTTTCCCGAAGTAATATTTTATTTGTTTTATAGTTGATTTGTCCCTGGGCTGTTCAGGGTTCTTGCCTAATGATCAGAATATGTTACAGTTGGTATAACGCAGAGGGCAGATGAACAGTGGGTTAGGAAAGCATGCGCAAAGCTGCAGCAGCACAACTCCCTAGGAGCCCCCATTGAGCCTTGGTGAAAAGAAACCGGTTACCGTATGTGGGAGCTACTGGAGTAGGGTTGTAGAGTGAGATCTATTTTAGCTGGGTTTGCGTGTTAAAAAGTTAGCCCCAGAGCAGTGCAGAGAGTGTCAAGTATGCGGGATCACCCAGACTTAGCAGTGTCTGTTGTGACAATATGCTTAAAATATCTAAAGTTGTTTTGATGATACTGTTCAGCACTAAGGATATTTATTTCCAGCCAGTAGTTTACGTGACAACCTATTAAAGGAAGCATGGAGAACCCAATTCAGGCAAGCCTGCTAGTCCTGTTACCTTTAAGGCAGATCAATAAAAATGCTCAGTATTCCTTGCCAGCAGCATCTTTGATTGTGGAGGCATGAAAGAAATACATACACACACACACACACACACACACACACACGGTGTGCCTGCCAGATCCCCTTTGTTCCTGGTTGCCATGAAATTATGAAAAGCAAATATATACTTCCTTTGGGTGGTTTTCATTTAAATCCCCTTCTCACTGAAGTGGCATGGTTAGTATTGATTGCAAAAAGTGGATTATGTGAGGAAAGATTACTATAAAAGTGAGAGAGGAGACCTCAAAGTGTATTTGTGGTGGATGTTGGGATGTCCAGGGTTGAGCTTTTAAAGTTCTTCTTTGCAGAAAAGGCAGCACTTGTCAGCATCTCATTTAACTACGAAAAACCTGCCACGCCTTGAAATCTGTTTTGATAATACAGCACCGTAGTAAGACAAGTGCAATTGGAGGCTGCAGTTGGAAAGCACATCTCTGTGCTTGTCGCTTGCATTCTTGCACGATATTTAGGCTTGCGTACAGTCTCTCGCCTTCCCATCCCTGTCCTGTGGCTGCAAATAAGCTTTGGTGGCATTTCTGTAAATCATTGGGCAGGTCATAATAATAATAATAATAATAATAATAATAATAATAATAATAATAATTAATACTCCCATGAAATATAAAGAGGGATTGTCTTTATGAAAACAAAGCATATTGAATGTTTAAGAATTCGAAACAGTTTTATTGCCTTGAAAAATCTGACCCAGAATACTAAATGTATATTTTTCCATTCAGGAAAGAGGAAAAATGGAAGGCACTTGTCAAACAATTTACAAGCATCCTACTTCTTACCGGCAACAGAGACCCACATTGTAGCCCACATGTCAGCTCACTGAGTCAGACTTTCTTAAGGAACAAACAAAGTTGATGAAAGCAGAGTGCACTAAATGTTCCTCCTTGAGATTTCCAGGCCACATTCCACCACTTTGGTTCACATGACTGCTTAATTCTGCAAGGTGGTTTTGTTGGTTGTTTTTTTTTTAAACACAGTTTCATTTATTTCTTATTTATTTTATTAACAGTATTTATATTCCCCCCAACAACTAACTGCTATGACTTAAAAACAAAACAAAACCAAATACTTGTCTGCTGAGTTCTTTTCCTCAGTTTTGGTTTCCTATCGTCATTGGGGGATTATGTAATGGATGTCTGGTCCCACCATTAGGAGTGAGGTGGTCACCTCAGGCAGCTTATTTGGGTGTCATGATAGGGTGGCAAATGGAAATGGTTATTTAATCTATTATTGTATTTTTACTGTCAAGGGGAGGGAGAGGTGCTCGAGGGATTTTCTGCCTCAGGTACCAAAATAACTTGACTGGCTTTGAGTACTGTGCACCCTGACTTTGGAGGGTGGGGGACAGCAGTGCCATCTAAGGCTTAGATGAAGTAAGAAAGAAAATGGTCAATATAAGAGTGCAGAGACAAGGTAGCTGCACAAATTCAACAATAAAAACAGCTAAGTGTAGCATGTAAAAGTCATAAGAGAAGTTCCTGACTTCATTAGAGTGGGTATGCTTATTTTTATGTTGTAGTACCCCTCTGGAGTTTTACAGCTTGGAACATGTAGGGTCTTTTAAAAGTGACTTTCAGTCCCCGCAGAACCCTTTGGATGTACTTCCTCTTGTTTTAGCTAACAGATGCTTAAACCTTTTAGAATCTTGGGAGTATTCCTTCATAAAGGGAATTCATGGGGTAAGATTTTTCCTAATTGGTAGCATTCGGAACCTTTCTGTTAAATGCTTGTGATTGCCACCTCTGCTAGAGAGAACTTAGGCATTTTCTTATTTGCATATTCTAATCTATTTAATTATATGCACATTTAAAATTGCCTGTGTGCGGGGTGGGTAGTATAAGTGGGGGCTCCTCTGCTAAGCCTGTTTTAAAGCTCATCAGAAGGCAACACAAGAAAATCCCGTTGTGGATGTTTTTTTCCCACTTGACTTTGTCAGTAATGCATAACCCCAAGATTGCACATCAATATAATTATTTAATAGTGCAATCCTATACATGACTAGTCAGACATAAGTTTCAGCAAGTTTGATGAGGCTTACTCCCAGCTAAGTGGTATAAGATTGCAGCCTAAATATTGAAATAATATGCAATGTGAGACTTTACCATGGACCATGGAGGAGGTAATCAGAAAGCATAGTCACATTTGTCCCTGACAGCTGAGAATTATTCTCTAGCAATTGATGACATGGCCATAGTATGCCAGGGATCTGTTGCCTTTACAGTGCAGGACTTGGTTTACATAAGAAAATCACTAGTAGCTCTTGGTTTCAGCCATAATACAGCAGCTAACTTTTCAGCTGATGAAGCTATGTTTCAGGTGAGTTTTATGAATGGGGTAGAACCAACATGATTCATCTTCCACTATGAATTTGATACCTGTTATCTCCACTTTCATCTAACAACAAAAGTTCTAGCTTGTGCAGTAGTGGGGGACATATTTGAAAAACCTGCACAGGGCATCTGTAAAGCAATGGCTGCATTAAACCACGGTTTAGTATTGTGAGAGCATGTGATGAAAAGCATCAGGCTTGCACGCTCTCCTTCCATCGAGGGGAGGAAATTTAAAGCTTCCGGTCCTGGTTTGCACATAGTTTTCCATATTCAGATGAAATTGTTACAAACTGAAACCAGAAGCTTTTTAAATGTCCTTCCATTGTGCGTGAAGGGGAGGGGCAGTGCACACGTTGAATGTGGCCATTGTCTTCTGATACAAAAAATGGAAATTTAACAGTCTTGGAAAACTGATATCTTTGTTGTGTTAGGAAAAATGGCTAGATTCAACCACTGGTTTGCTAAGTGGGCCAGTAACAGACTAATCAGTAGTGTATGTGTCCCCCATGACATGAAGAAATGCATGTGTAATTCCCTCAATCTACACTTTCCTCCCATCCCTGTGGAATATAGGGCAGTATCCAGTGGTGTGTTGTGCTAGCAGGAATGTCCACTAGCACAATGGGAAGCTAGCGCTTTCTAAAACAACCAGAAACAAGCCCAAACTAGCATTTCCAGAGTGGAACAATTCAACAGAGCCCACAGAAGGGAGTTCCGCTGACCTGTCCCATTCCAGAAAAGCGAGTGTCTAGGGTTGCTGTAGCAAGCGCCAGCTTCCCTTTGTGCTAGCAGTCATTCCTGCTAGCACAACCTAATGAGCACTGGTGGACTGACAGTATTGGATACTGCCCGTAGCAGGATTTCCGAGATCATGCCAATTGTGTGCACATTTCTCTCCCTCCTCCTCACATTTGTTTGTGTCATAATATTTCCTACACATAGTGGTGGGTGTGCATACTCCCAAGGCCCTGTGCTGTACTCTACCACTGCCAGGCACATCATTGTCTGGACAAGCCCTAAGACAAGCTCTGTGTTACATGTTATAGACATGGTTGCCAGGAATAAAACCATAACACATTCAATTATTGGTGCTACATGGATGACGACATATGTAATACAGTGTTGTGGTGTTTCACTTCGAAACTAAAGTGAAAGGCCTCCGTTTATATTTCTGTGGACTTGGAATTGGTTAATGAGTGAAGAAAGATGCCCCAAATGCTATTTCAAACAGCTTTGGTCAGTTGGAAATTGTGGATCTGCCTGCCTACTTTAAAAGAAAGTCACAATCATGACATCTTTTTTCCCTTCTGAGAGACCGAGCAACCCTACTCAGGTCTTCGTCTCAAATGCTGAAGCAGAGCTATATCTTCATCTATCTTTCAGAGAAGAGCTTAGTTACCGTACATGCCGAAGAGAAGAGAAAGCCTTTCACAAGAGCTCAGGCATTTGGAAGCTTAGATGCGGTCAGTATGCTTTCGCCCGACTGCCCTGTAGCCTATTTGTTAATGAAGACCTTGGATTAGTGAGTCTATTCTCAAGCCAACATTTGCACTTTAAAGTGTGGCTTGAGGAGCATATAAAAGCCTTGGATTCCATTATTGCAAAATGTATCAGAAAAGTGTTGAGCTAGGTAATTACCTTAATCCAACTGAAATAGTTGGTCACAGTGTACATTAGATGAGCATCCCGAGTCAGACTTGAACAAGCAGTCAACCTGAACAAAATGAGCTCAGCCACTGAGGGCCAGATTTCTTAATTAGTTCTCAGTGGTGAGAACAGTTTAATGTTTCCCAAAGTCAAGTGCAAACCCTGCAACTGACACAATTCAAGAGGACTCTGTAAGGTTGAATTAAACCTGGCCTGGTCTCCCACTGTCACATGCAGAGTCCAAAGCTAACTTCATTTATTCCTCACTGTTAGTGTTCCAGCCAACTTCCATAGACTGAACCATAATAAAAAGAAGAAGAAGGAACAGTATGATTAACTTCGATAATATTAAGCTCTTGCGTGCAAAATTCACGTCTGGCTCTCATTTTCGCAAAGCACGTAATAGTATCACTTCGTCGGTGGAACAATATATTATACTACAGTCTTAATTGGTTACACTGGCATGTGCACCATTAATAAAATGAATGGGATTCATGAAGAAGCTCAGTGGTCACTTAGTGATTGTTTCCTTTCAGATGTTATTATTTCAAGGTTTGAAAATCTCTTGGTTTCGTGTTGTTAAATATTTATTAGACACAGCTTGAAGTATGCCATGTAGGATGTACTCAGGCTCAACAACCAACTTCAATAAAAACAAAGTCAATAATAGAGGGCGGGAGAGTTTTCGGTGGCACATGCCACTTTATGTGAAGAAGGCCCTGAAGATGTGTGTTTAATCTACCTAAAAGACATATGCATTCTTTATTTCCATTTTGACATTTTGCGTGACTTCATAAAATTGAGAGAGACCACAAGAACTGCCGCTTTTCCTTATTTCATGCTTATTATGGTTTTAGTTATGAAAAATACACTGAACCTCAGCAGTATTTTTTCGTAAGTAACCTGTAGTTGAACTTTGTAGTAACCCCATCTTCCAGTTAACCCATTTCCCCCGTACCGTTCTTTTCAATTTACATATCCAGATCGATTGCCTACTTTAGTGGTCAGTTTGATATCTATGATATCAGTTTAATATCTATCCATGAAACTCACTGGGTGACTTTGGGCCAGTCGCTGACTCTCAGCCTTGTGAGAGCTGGACTGACCCGGGTTCAAAAGCTTCCCTAGCCAGTGACCCTCAGTCCCAGTCACGCAGGCGGAAGGAGGAGATAACAGCAGTTAATAAAGATTAAAGAGTTTATTTGTAAGACCCAATTACATGGGATTAAGGCAAGCAATGCATCTCTACTCACTACATCATTGCAGATACAAATCCTATACCCCAGTGGTAAGGCTAGATGAAGTGAAGTCCAGAACAATAGACATGTCGTGTCGAGACGAGAAGCAGCAGAGAGTGAAGCTATCAACAAGTGTGTTAGCTTTATACCACCTATAAATAGGATATTACTCACCCCAGTTGTATAACCTACTCATCAACATGTTGATTCCAAACCTGTTCAAGGTTGCTGAGTCATATCATCTCGAGACTATGTCTCGTGACTAGAGACCTTGTGTACTTGAACTCAAGAGACACCCACCAGGTCAGGTGATAATCCTGATGTCAGGTGGTAATCTCGTTCTGCCTATGCAAAACCCAACAAGCCTAACTACCTCACAGGGTTGTTGTGAGGATAAAATGGAGAGGAGGAGGATGAGGATTATTATTATGTAAGCTGCCTTGGGTTCCTTGCAGGAAAAAAGGTGGGGTATACATTAAATAAATAAATATGCTCCCGAGAGTGCTGTATACCTTCTGAGGAGCATAACTGAAAGAAGCGAGAGACTGCACTGGCACAATTTTCTAGACTTCAGTTGTCTGTGATAGATACACTTCTGGAGCTAATTCAAACATAGGGCAGAGGAGAGACAAGGGGTGGGGGATATGGTGCAATCACTTCTAACAATTGTATTAGAATCTAATGCAACAGAAAGCTTAATGTGGGGAGGAGGAATCACTTGTTTAAAAATCTCTCTGAACATGGAGAACCAACACATCAGGGTGAAGAATGCTGCCTAGATCTACCCAAGGCTGTCCCAGATGAGGGAGTGATCTGGCAACAATTCTGTGTGGGGAATGTTACGTTCTGTTGTATGGGTCCGCCTTCCCCAACCTGGTGCCCTCCAGATGTTTTGGACTACAACTCTACTAGGAAGAGGGCCTTTTCTGCTGTGGCACCCTGGTTGTAGAATGAACTTCACAGAGAGGCTCGCCTGGCACCTACGTTGTGTTCCTTCCAGTGCTGGGTGAAGACCTTATTTTCCCAGGAATTTTAGTCTTTTAGTCTGTTTTAAATTCTTTACTGTATTTTAAATCTCTGTACTGCTGCTAGGTTTTATTTCGGCTTTTGCCCCTATTTTATACTGCAGTTTTAATTTTTTTAAAATTATTATGCTGTATTTTATTATTATTATGTTGTATTTTGTGGTTTTAATTGTTGTGAACCGCCCAGAGAGCTTCAGCTATTGGACAGCATAGAAATATAATAAATAACTTCCAATAGCCTCAGCCGGCATAGCCAATGGTCAGGGATGATGGGAACTCTAGTCAAAGACATCTGGATGGCACCAGGTTGGGGGAGGCTGGTCCAGGGTCTATCAACTAGAAAAGGCTGACTTTATTTTACATCTATATTATATCCCTATAGAAAAGCACATTCTCTTGAAAACACAGGTTCTTGGAGCATGTTCTTTAGTAGCACAAAATACCGTGGTCTAGAGTAGATATAGGCAACCGGGTATCCTCCAGATGTTTTGTACCACAGCTCCCATAATCCCTACCCATTGACCATGCTGGCAGGGGCTTATGGGAGTTGTAGTCCAAAACATCCAGAGGGCACCAGGTTGCCTAACCCTGGTCTAGAGCCATAGTATGAAAAACAGGTTCTAGGGCTGCCCTTTGACTCGTTAGGCCCAAAGCACAGGAGACTCTTGGAAATAAGTTGCAATAAGCCTTATTTATCCAATATTCTTTTTCTTTTTTCTTAACACTCAAATAGAACAAAGAGGAAGGCAAAATGTTTAATCAGGGGATCTGGATAAATTAAGTTTACACAAACAAAAGCATTTTGATTAGAGAAATTGAAAGGAACTTGCCCCATTGAAATACATGCGATAGGGAAATGTTTGCTAACTAATTAGCCATATAGCCTTTCCAATATTTACCAGTATGCCTTTTGAAAGGGAAACTATATTTTGAAGAAATCCTTCTTTCTTTGTTCCTTTCCTTTCCTTCTCTTTCTTTTTTAGAGGTATGACATTTTTCTTCCTGCTACCATAGGACAAAATGTACCTTGGAAGTACTTCTCTCTGAAATAATTAAACAGTTATTTGGGAAGAGAGCGCAATAAAATCACTTTGGTGTTTGCTTCATTGATGCTGCAAGTGCTCTTGGCAGCAATGGACTGTGTGTTAAATGGTATGACAAAGACCTGCAGTTTCCCTTTTGGACTTAACATGCCCTACGCATTTCGAGCTGGCGTTCTTTGTGGTGGGCAGAATCTATAAAAGGCTATTAATGAAATTATATTTTACTAAGAAACACAAGCAAACCTTTTGTATTTTATTTACACAATGTAAATATCCATAGGTCCTACTAAAATCATACTTCTGAATTTTAGTCAGGAGACATTCAAGTTTCAAAAATCTCAAATCCAAAGTACATCACAGAACTCAAATTCTGGCTCCAAAATGGCAACACCACCAGAAGAAAAAAAAAATGGGTTGGGCAAAACAGAAGTGGATTAGGATGGCGCATGCTTTTTCTTCAATATTTAGATTTACATCAGGTATGTATGTTTATTAGGCTTGCAGCCTAAATTAAGATTCTAATTTTTATTCTGTTTTTATAGTTAGGGAGTATACAGACCTTGGGTTGGATCCAGACTTTGTCCTACTTAGAACAGACCCATTAAAATCAATGGGCCTTAAGTTAGTCATGACAACCTAATGTCCCCTATGACTAAATTTAGATCCAGCCCTACATACTCTGAGCAGACTACTGGGACAGCAAGCTGAAATCAGAGGATGGAAGCTTGAAAAAAACAACTGCAGCACAGAACATCTAGTTTGTAATATTATTAGTGATATTAGCGATGAGTGAATATCCTCTGGTTCAGCCCCAAAAATCCAATAGGTTGCTTGAGTGTTCAAGTTGAACTCTTGAAAAACCTGAACTTTTTAAAAAAGTGTTTGACTTGAACACAAAAACAGCACAATACTCTGGTTCCCCAGTGAAAAGATTGTTACCGTGGCGAAAGGGGAGGTACTGGCTGGAAGGAGAGCTGTCCAAGAGAGCCTCACGGGACTCTGCAACCGGTTAGCCTTTCCTTTCCCAAAGTAAGGATTCCCCCCCCTTTTGGGGTAGGGGGGACTAGCAGGTATGGTGGTGTGGCTGTGTTCTAAGCCCATTTCAAATTTGCCCCAGCTCAAAGGGCAGGTATGTGTGGGGGGCATACTCAAAATGGTGATCACTTTCAGAGGGATGCTTGCATTTTTGACACCCCCCCATTTTTATTACTTGTCCCGTTCCTAATTATTACCATGGCAATAGCTGAAACCTTCAGTTCCCCCTTCTCTTCACTGCTACCTCAAATTCATCCATACATCTTTCTCTCCCTGCCTTGTTGGAAAAAGGTATATCAAGCAGTTGAAGAGTAAGTGGTTTGGCCCCATTGCTGATGGGCTCCTTTGTATCTTCTGCATGAATTTTGATTGGCTGGAACCAAAGCAGAAGGTACTCGATAGTAACAAGCAAGTGAAACCACTTGCTTATAAACCATTCAGATCATTTTGCCCGAGTGCTGAAAGCCCATCAACTCTCAGGACAAGCATGTTGGTTGGGAACTGCACTCTGCTGTAGGCCACAAGGCAATGAATGCAGTTTTCTCAATGGTCTTTTACCCTGTCTCCAGTCCCCATGTGGCATTGCCTATGTCAGCCTTCCCCAGCCAGGTGCCTTCCAGGTGTGTTGGGCTACAATTCCCCATATCTCACAGCCAACATAGGGTACCTGGTTCAGGAAGGCTGGCCTATGTGCTGAAAGCCAGACTGGAGGCTATTCACCTATGGCCGCATGCATATAAGACCATTTCAAATGCAGAAAATGTCATTGTGCAAAAAACCTAGGGGCTGCATAACCTGTTGGCTACGAAGCTAAGGTGTGGATGGGGAAGTCCCCACTTCAGATATCCCCTCTGCCAGTGAACTTACACAAGCTGCTCATTGCCAGCTTCAGCTCTCCCCCTCTGCCATCTACAATGCAGGGGTGATGATAATAATGCTAACTCATTCTACAGGGTCGTGAAAATATGTTATTTTTCACATGGAGGATAATGTTTGTGGAAGAACTTTAAACCTTCTGAAGTGCTTTATGAAATGGTATGTAGTATAAATAATGGCATGCAATAGTTTTCCATTTTAATACGAAAGACAGCACCAGAACTCAGAGTAACGGGAAGGTAGGCCGGGGCTGACGTTCCTCCCAGGCAAGTGCCTCTGTCTTCCTAAGGAAGCGACCTGAGTTTATTCCCCCTGTATTACGAATGCATTTTAATATGGATAGTCTCTCAATGTGCCCTCGTAATCAACTTCTGCCTCACTTCTTCTTGGATCCATAATTTAAATTCTCTCTCTCTCTGATAGATAGATAGATAGATAGATATAATCTTATTTTTGTCATGCATTATATACTTGTCATATGTTTTGTCCCCACTTCAGAGATTCTTGGGAGCACCAAGCAAATGACTGGTGCTGTTAAACTCTGATTGGTACCGTAAACTGGTACCAGTCAGAGTAGATGCCTTTTGCATTTGCTTTGTACCAGTGGAAATGACTAAACACAGTCCACTCCGGGGGGGGGGGGGAGAGAACCCAAGCAGACCTATTGTAAGCCATTTAAAACATGAAGCAAAAATGTAAGTAATTATTAGTGAATTAACCGCATAAAGTCCGTTTGGCAATCCACACAATCACTCTCAAAGGTCAATTTCATGGTATTTTTAGGTCAAAGATTAATGTTTTTTCCCCATTCAAAATGAGCCCAGCGCCCTGAAACGGTGGCATTTCATAGACCACTTCTATTGCATAAAATCTTGGGATTCCTGACCACTCTTTTATTGAGCAATGGACCCTAAGTGATGGCATCTATTGTCAAAGACCTCTTTAGAAAAAGGGAAAAAAGCAGAGCCATTTCTGGAAAAAGAAATGATTGTCTTTTAAAGTAATATAAGAGTTGTGTAATTTTCTCCGTTTTGACCCTTTTTTTTATTGCCTGTGAGTTTTAAGTACAGGCCTCCAATTTAAAACCTATTATTCCAAAGAAACAGCATTTCATCTCCTCCCTGAGTGAGGCAACCTTCCTCAAATCTTTGTGAGACTTTTTTCAGCCTCAGTGTTGCTTAGTACAGTGGGTATCTTTTACTGTGATTTGTGTCAAATATTTTTTAATTAAATTTGTATCCCAGCCAATGCCAAGACATAAGGTAGTTTATAAAATATCTTTTTAAAAAAATATATGATATAAATGTTTAAAGCCACAATCAGCAACAATAACAATACCATTCAAAACAGAGCCAGGTACACTCAGTAAAGCAGCATGAACTTAAATACCACAGAGGGCCTGCATTAACACACCATTTTGCAATGTTTGCTATGACTCGATAGGCTGGGGTTACACTGTGTGCAAGTCCATGTTTTCCTAATTCATTCTTTCTGATTATGTAAAATGTAGTCATTGTTTATATTTCATGACATAGCAATTCATTAGCTGCTTCATTATATGTTTCTGACACCTGTGCCCCCCAAATTGTGAACCGTAACATCTGGCTGCAACAATCCTGTACAAAAGTGCCCACATGTCATAAATTACTCCGGTCGAGAGATAAGCAGTAGTTGTTGACACAGTCCAAGGTTTAGAAGCCAAAATATCTGTCCGAAATAAATGGAAACACAAACCAGTAGAGGAGAGAAGAGTAATCAAAGTCAAACTGGATCAAAATACATGAGTCTAGGTCCAGGAGCTGGCAGGAGCGTCTTTGCTATGGCTGATCTGCAACAACCATTGCTTCCAGCGTCTGAAGTGTGTTTGGGGCCTGTCTTTTAAGCAAGGGCTGATTGGCAAGCCAGCACAGCTGGGCCAGGCTGCAGATGGCCCCTCCCCAAACACACTCGGGCTCGGTTGCACTATGTCTTCCTCCTCCAACCCAAATGGAGGCACAACACCACAGGCCCAAAAAGGTTGCCTACTTGTGCTGTACACTTTATAACAGTAGGCAATGTGGTGCCCAGAGGCACCTTCCGTGGTGCTCACCAACAAGACACCTTAGCCCTCCCAATGTTTATTTAGATAATATTTTAATATTTAATGCTGGCTGGGGCATGCTGGGAATTGTAGGTCAAACACATCTGGGGACCCAAGGTTGGAGAACAGTGCTCCAACGTGTTCACGTGAGTCTTCCGTGAGCTGAGCTCCTCTTCATTAACGTTAATGTCAGAGGAAACGCTGTACTCACCAAGGATGTACATACATGTGCATGGGCATGTGTACGCCACATGGTGCTTCCCTATCACTGATGTGGATGGGGGAAGACTTTGCATGCCCAGGACCTTGGTGTCTTGCTTCTGATTTCCTGCAGGTGTAATGAGTGACTGGATTAAGGCATTTGGCTGCAATGCTATTCCTAGCTGCTTATGTATAAACTAAGCTCCATTTAAATCTTAAAGTGTTTTATCCTATGATTCATCCTCTTTATTCATTGGGATCTGGGTAACATATTAATTTATTCACTTATTTTTAATTTCCTAAGTATTCATCCCCCCCCCCCCCCTTTTGTGCTGTTTTGTTAACATGACGCTTTGGAAAGGCATAACCTTTTCATCAAGTAACCGGATTATTATGGTGGGAAATGTCTGCCTTTACAGACATCTCTTGACAGTCAGTTTACAATAGCCTGCTGCTTTGACCCCACTTCCTGTCTCTTACCATATGCATCAGGGTTTCTTGTCAAGGAAACCCTGGTAAACTGGGACATGCGTCCTGCTCTGATACAGTGAGAGATCCCCCTTCTCATCACCCCCTGTCATTCCAAAATTAGTCTGGGAAAGATCTGATGGGATTATTTCTGAGTGCACAATAGAACTGCATCTGATGCTCCAGAGAATCACCTCTGAAATCAGAATTTAGCTGTCAGCTAAATTAAGAAATTTTCATTTGACTGTCTGACCCAATTTGAATGAAACCTGTTCTGTATATACGCACACATGTGCATGCATTCGGGGTATTTGCTAACCTTTTACGTATAATGATATAAGTGTAGTTGGGTTATTACCTTGACTCTGACTATTCATTTGCTTTCATCATTGGGCTATCGACTGATTTAAAGAACGTTTGGTTGATTTATCATCTCTCTTTTTCATTCAATTTTTGATTCAATTAAATTTCAATAAATTTGTATACTAGTGAAATGTCACCATAGGGCTGAAGTCCTGTGCATACTTACCTGAGAGTAAGGTCCACTGAATATATTAGGGCTTACTTCTGAGTAAACATGCATAAATTATAACAACAACAACTACTACCAGTTATTGTCAAAAGAATATACAAGGCTGGATCCAGACTCACAAGACATTCCTACTGGAAGAAATTCCTGTGCCCTTTCCAATAGCTGCTTAAGGGGGTTGGGAGACCCTTCAGAACAGCATGGGAGGTGACATGGGGGGGGCTGCAGTGGGAAAGAGAATTAACCCTCCCATCCTCTTCCTCCAGGGAGGGACTCCACTGGATCATAATCTGGGAATGGGTAAGTCTGAATCCATCTTTAATATTTTCTTTTTTTCCCTTGCCTGTCTATAGTGACATACCAGAACCAAGAGAGGAATCCTACACACATATACCTGGGAAGAAGTTCCCTTGAACACTGTGAGACTTACTTCTGAGCAAACATGCATAGGATTGCACTGCGCATCACAGACCCAGTGATTAATGCTTGTCTCTTCGATTGAAATTCACACACACACACACACACACACACACACTTCATCAACTGAAGCTTTAGTTTATAAATTTTCTGATTTAAAGCTTGCAGCCTTAATTGATAGAAAGCTAGCTGAGAACCTTTTAGGAATCTTGAACATCAAAATAGACACATCTCCTGATGCAGGATAAAGTGGCTTGTTTCTGATCACACATTCCATCTAGGCTAGGCTGGGGTGTGGTTTTAATGTATGATGTTCTATATATCCTTTTATACACTGCTCCTTCTGCTACATTCCATTGTGAGCTATTAAGACCACCCTCCTGGTCATTCTGTCCAAATCCTTCTTCATAAATTGGGGTGGGTGGGGAGGAATTCACAAACAAATGGAAGGAAAAACCCAGATCGCCATTCTGTATTGATTACTACCTTCATTTAAAGCACTGAGAAGAAAAAATCAGAGGGGGAAATGTGATTGCTTAATATTCCTTTAAAAAACAAAACAAAAAACCTGGGCAGTATTTTGCTCCCAGGTTCCTATGGCATTTTGGCTGTGCACTTCTGTAGGATGGTAGCGTGCTCTGTATCTCTTTTAAAAGCACACATGCTGTACCATTTGGTGTGACAGCTGCTAAGGTAATGATGGATTTCTAGTGAACAGTGCCATAAATAAACATACCAAATTAAAAAAGAAAAAAGAAAAAAAGGAATCCTTTCCAAAGAAAAAATAAAATTTGGCAACAAAGCACATCACTTTAAAAATAAATCTCTTATAACTCACGTGTAGCCCTTCAGCCCAGTCTACCTAAATCAATAAGGTTTAAGCTGATAATGTTCCTCCTTCCTGATACATTTTTTACAAAACAAGGCAACCTTTTACCGGTCACCACACTTCTTTTAAGCTCTGCTGCCCATTTCAGCAGGCAGGATTTGATACACCATTTGTTTTCTATGGCCAAAGAGGAGGAAGCATGCTATTTCTGCTCACACATTTGGACTAGTGAGTGGATTCCATTTCCATGCCCAGCTCCTGACTGAGGTGTGCAGGGTAAGCAAGGATCAATCCAGAGAATGTCCTAACGGCCATTGATCTGAAGGTACATGCTCTACTTGCTGATGCCAGGTAGGTCTGTTCCTGTGTGCTTCCTGGATGGAATACCATCTGGAACCTGCTTTGAGCTCCTTGGATGAAAAGAAGAACATAAGTGTAATTAATAATAAGGACTGTGACTCGGGAAATCCGGGTTCTAGTCCCCACTCGGCCATGAAACTCACTGGGTGACTTTGGGCCAGTCACTGACTCTCAGCCTAACCTACCTCACAGGGTTGTTGTGGGGATAAAATAGAGAGGAGGAGGAGGATTATGTAAGCTGGCTTGGGTTCCTTTCAGGAAAAAAGGCGGGGTATAAATATAATAAATAAATAAATTCCAAAATTGAGGATGTGCAACATCTCTGCTAACTGTGGTACAGATCCCCAACCTTGAATGACAGCCATTAGAAAAGCTTGGGTGCTCATTTGCACTTGCAAAGTCCTTGGATCCCCCAGTGACAGGCATCTAGAGAATGTGCAGGCTCTAATCTGAAATAAACTTGGTGCAGCAACAGCTGCGATTCTAACCCTCAGGGTTCATCTTTTTCCCTGTGTCTACTTGATAATCTATTCATTATTGCTCAAACTTTAAGCTCTATGCTACAGAAGATCATTAATCATAGATATAATTTAATGACAGAAGGGTCATGTTCCACTAACTAAGTACACCTTGTTTGCCTCAAAATGCTAATAGCTTCTCTGCAACATTAATGAGGGACAATTGATATTAAGCCTAATAATCATGTGTCGTCTATTTAACAGTTTTATTCATACAAACTGGGTACTTGGGTTACTTACGGCTAAACACAGTTGAAATCTAATTATGTAAAAACCCACATCTAGGTAGCATTCTAACAAAACATCTGAGATATTTGTGAAGTTAGGAAAGGTATAGCTAAGGTGCTTCTTGAGAGAAACTTTGAACTGCTAAAATAACTAAGGGAACAATCCTACGCATGTTTAGACAGAAAAAAGTCCTACAGCGTGGCTGGTTGGGGCATGCTGGGAGTTGTAGGACTTTTTGTGTCTAAATGTGCATAGTATTGTGCCCTAAATGGCTTGTTTTCATGAATTTGGCAGACTGTACATGTAGACAACTTGGTGCAACAGGAATAAGTAGGGGGATATCCAAAAAGATGTATCCATAGAAAGCTAGTTTTCATTCATATCATATATGAATATGGGAACTTCTGAATGAAGACATTTGGTTGCTGATTCCTCATTTTGGAAAGATTTCCTTACTTAAAGGGGAAAATAAAATAAGGTGTTGTTAATTCATACTATCAATTATGCCTGTCATGAACCAATACTGAATTTAAATCTTTGCTTCCAAAGTGAAAATGTGAGTTGTTGTTCTGGTGTGTGTGTGTAGAGTGAAAAAGGCTACCTCATGTCAAGCTCTAAACCCACCCCTTTTTCAAAAGGGATAGGTGGCCCCACCCCTCTCAGGCTGGAAGTCCCACCTCTGGAATTCCTGCCCTGGATCCAGGGATCACCTGACGGGTGTCATTTGACCCCTCTATGAACTCATCATGCCACCATGGACCAATAGGAAGAGGTTTTAGAGTCCTGCCATACACCTCCCAGATTGGCCCAGCAGGGACCAGGGATGTTGAAGAGTCCTTGGTCTCGAGTCACGAGTCGAGTCACGAGTCTTTGGACCCGAGTCTCGAGTCCGAGTCCTTGGTCCAAAATGGTGACTCACGAGTCACGAGTCACGAGTCACTCCCAAAGCTGACTCCATGAGTCCCTATTAAAATCAATGGGGGGGTTTCCCAACAAAATAAGGCTACTTCAGATGTGTGGCTTAAATAAATTCTAGGCACAAGTGTGCCTTCTTATTTCAAAACTCTGCAACTGATTTTGGCAAGAACAGATCAGGCAGAAAAACCCAAAATAACCAGGCAGGCAGAGGAGGCAGGGAACCCCAAAGCAGGCAGGCAGAGGCCTTTGTCTTGGACAATTCAACTGTTGAACTGGTCAAGAAGAGACCAGGCAGGCAGAGGAGGCTGGGAACCCCAGACAGGCAGGCAGAGGCAGCCAAACCCAAAATGTCTGAAAGGTTGCATTTTAGAAAAATGATTTTAAAAAATAAACTTACTGTACTTCCTAAAACTTATCCATGTTGCATTTGAGGATCATGATTTTTTTCTAAATGTTTGGTCCCCATTCTGGAATGGTGAGATCTCATCACAATTCCACCCTCACTGAACACCCGCTCCACTGGTGATGAACTTGCTGGAACCAGAAACACACTCAGAGCAGCCACACAGAGTAATCTCAGGTCTTTCTTCTGCCTCTCCCAAGTACGCAATACATCAATCAAAATAAATCTTGACACACTGTTGGGGCTGCACTCCTGGTAGCTGTCCATAGTGGCTGAGCAGCGACACACCTCGCTTCCATGCGCTCTTCGCCGGCAATCACGCTCCTCTCCACTCCTTCTGGCACAGCCCAGGGATGTTGAAGAGTCCTTGGTCTCGAGTCCCGAGTCGAGTCTCGAGTCCCATTAAAAATATTGGGACTCGAGTCCGAGTCGAGTCAGAGGAGGGACTCAGTCCGACTCACGAGTCGAGTCCTCGAGTCCGAGTCCCCATCCCTGGCAGGGACACATGACCCTGTACGGTCACGTCCCACCGCACAGACCAATAGGGAGAGTTTTATCTCCAGGAAAACATCCTCACCAGCCAATCAGAAGCAGGGAAGTCAGATTTGATGGAGACAGCATTTTTCCTTGTCCAGACTTGTTTTCTGCATAGGGAACATGGAAACGCCAAGACTAACTCTGCTACCCATAGGTTTTTCTTCTCCCCTGGAACCGCTGAACATTCAGCCCAGAAAGATGGAAAGAGCCCAGATGACACCTAGAAGCTCTCCCTGCCCCCCGCCCCGGTAGGCATAGAAATTACACCAGGGAAGGGAGAGGCTGTCACAACTCCCGAGAATGTAACAAAAAATGAGTTCTGCTGCAACAGAGAGCTTCCCCTTAGCTGCATTTACCTCAGAAAAAGGTCCTGTTCCTGAAACCCCATTCCAGGCAAATCGGAGTATGGATTGCCCTGAGCAATGGTCTGATACAGAGTGCAGTTGCGGTTGAAGACGTGGATGGCAATGAAACTAGCCAAGCCATCTGAAGAGAAAATGGAGCTGGGGGATCCTGACACAGCTGGTCTACTTACTAGTCAGCCCTTGAGGATCTGGAAAAGGAGATGGCAGAGGATTTGAAGGAAAACCTGGAAGTCATGGCAGAGGAAGGGAGTACACCGGTAAGAGTTTTATTTCTGAGATTTGTTCTTAATAGTACGTACAGAATGATTGCTGGATGGTACAAGCCGATTATTAAAGCGTTTCTTCATTTTATATTTTTTCCCCCTTTTTACACAGGAATATGGGTTGTGTGGTGATTTTGAGAACTTGAACATCAAGAGTTCATGGGCTGTAAACATTTCCTGCATTTCATGTATTTCCCCAGACCTGAGCACTGAAAGATAATGTTTTCTGTTGTTTGTTTTTGCACCTATTAAAAAATGGTTTGTT
The DNA here is from genome assembly GCA_021292165.1 of Shinisaurus crocodilurus. NCBI lineage: Eukaryota > Metazoa > Chordata > Lepidosauria > Squamata > Shinisauridae > Shinisaurus > Shinisaurus crocodilurus. The sequence goes on along the minus strand of CM037876.1, from coordinate 157,896,840 downwards.
GTTCCCCTGCACATCCATTCCTGTGTTAATCTACAAAATGGCAGAGCACAAAGAAATCCTAAAGAAGATATATACTGTACACCCAGGGATGTTTGGAGTTGGGGGGGAATGAACCCCCTATTCCAGGAGGCCAAAAAACAGAGCAAAACACTGGTCAGAGGAGAGGTTACCAAATGGCTATCTGACCAGGATGCTTACAGACTGCATAAGTTTGAGTTTTGCGTTCTTCCTCCTCCCTCCCAATCCCTTTTCCTTTTGTGTCATGTCTTTTAGATTGTGAGTCTGAGAACAGGGACGGTCTTATTATTAATCTTTGTAAGCCACTCTGAGAGCCTTTTCTGGCTGAAGAGCAGGGTATAAATGCAATAAATAAATAAATAAATAAAGCAGCCAGGGTCCATTTTCAAAGAAATAAGACCATCGTGGCTGAAGTGGATGCTCAATGGCAGGCAGATTTAGTTGACATGCAGCAATTTTCTGAATACAACAATGGTTACAAGTACATTTTAACTGTGATAAACTTTCTGCCTAAATATGCTTGGGTGCGGGTTCTAAAAGACAAGATGGGCAGAGAGGTGTCTGAAGCTTTTGATGCTATTTTCAAACAAGATGGAAGAAAGCCTGGAAAATTACAGACTGATCATGGCTGTGAGTTTCTAAACAAGGCTATGAGCAACCTAATAAAACAACACGGGGTACACCACTTTGTCACTAATAATGAAGTCAAAGCAAGGGTTGCGGAGCGGTTCGATAGAACTTTAAAAACAACGTCAGCTGTGAAATACTTCCACATTACCTTCACCTATATAGATGTACTGTCACAATTCCTAAAAAGTTATAGCTTTCACAGAACCATCAAAGCTAGGCCTCTGGATGTTAATGAGTCTAACTCACTGGCTGTTTGGAAAGCAGGGATGTTGAAGAGTCCTTGGTCTCGAGTCACGAGTCGAGTCACGAGTCTTTGGACCCGAGTCTTGAGTCCGAGTCCGAGTCCTTGGTCCAAAATGGTGACTCACGAGTCACAAGTCACGAGTCACTCCCAAAGCTGACTCCACGAGTCCCTATTAAAATCAATGGGGGTTTTTCCCAACAAAATAAGGCTACTTCAGATGTGTGGTTTAAATAAATTCTAGGCACAAGTGTGCCTTTTTATTTCAAAACTCTGTCACTGATTTTGGCAAGAACAGACCAGGCAGACAAACCCAAAATAACCAGGCAGGCAGAGGAGGCAGGGAACCCCAAAGCAGGCAGGCAGAGGCCTTTGTCTTGGACAATTCAACTGTTGAACTGCTCAAGAAGAGACCAGGCAGACAGAGGAGGCTGGGAACCCCAAACAGGCAGGCAGAGGCAGCCAAAACCAAAATGTCTGAAAGGTTGCATTTTAGAAAAATGATTTTAAAAAATAAACTTGCTGTACTTCCTAAAACTTATCCATGTTGCATTTGAGGAACATGATTTTTTCTAAATGTTTGGCCCCCATTCTGGAACGGTGAGATCTCATCACAATTCCACCCTCACTGAACACCCGCTCCACTGGTGATGAACTTGCTGGAACCAGAAACACACTCAGAGCAGCCACACAGAGTCCTTCTTCTGCCTCTCCCAAGTACGCAACACATCAATCAAAATAAATCTTGACACACTGTTGGGGCTGCACTCCTGGTAGCCATCCATAGTGGCTGAACAGCGGCACACCTCGCTTCCATGCGCTCTTCGCCGGCAATCACGCTCCTCTCCACTCCTTCTGGCACAGCCCAGGGATATTGAAGAGGCCTTGGTCTTGAGTCCCAAGTCGAGTCTCGAGTCCCATTAAAAATATTGGGACTCGAGTCCGAGTCGAGTCAGAGGGGGGACTCAGTCCGACTCACGAGTCGAGTCCTCGAGTCCGAGTCCCCATCCCTGTTGGAAAGTAGTTTATGGGGCTTGTGTAAAAAGAAAACAGGAGGTTCTGTTGTTCAGAAAAGGAGACCGCATGCAGATTTGATTTCTAAAAGTGAGGGAGTCTTTGCCAATGGCTACGAACAGAATTTCACTACAGAGTTATTTATAGCAGATCAAGTCATCCAAAGAGCAAGGAGGCCTGTATACCAGTTAAAAGATTACGAAGGAGAGGCTGTTTTTGGGGGACCATCTATCCTAAAGAATTAGAGGGTTAATGCCAGGGAGGATAGGGTGTACTGGACTGAGGAAATGCTAGCTACAAAAGGTGGGGACAGGAGAAAGTACCACCTAGTGAAATGGTTAGGTTGGCCTAGCAAGTTCAACAGTTGGGTGCTTGCTTCTGAGTTCTGATGATCTTTGCAAACCTGTATAGAAGGGTAGAGAAGAATGGGGGGATAGTGGATTTTATGTTACCATGCCTACCAACGCCTGTGCAGACGTTTTTCTGCAGAACACCAGTTCAGCCTTTACTATTCAATTAGCAAGGTCCCTGGCTGGATCTTGCAGGGGCATGGGAGGTGGGTCTGATTGGGATACAGTACCCACACAGCTGGAAAACTGCTGGTGTGTGATTTGAAATTGCTCAGGGGGAAAGGAAGTTTATTTATTTTTACTTTTCAAAAGTGCACTATCTGTCACTTTTGAAAAGGAGGCAGGGTTTAGAGTTTGACATGCGGTAGCCTTGTTCACTAGTAAACTGATTATAAATACAATAAAATTGCATTAACTTAGGCTTCTTCATACATTTGAGTGACTTGACTTGAATTCTGATCTGCCATCAGTAACACACGCTAGCAGAGATTATTTATATCCCTCCCCCCTCTGAGGAACCCAAGGCAGCCTGAGTCCCAGTCCAACACTCTAACCACTACACCACACTGGCTTTCTAGAGATCTAGAGATGGCCTAGATGTTACCATACCTGCAACCCACCTACTTCCACATGCTGAGTTCCTGCCTTGTGCTGTAATGTCTACAAGCAGTCGCTGTGTCATGTGGCATCAACAGATGAGTCTCCTCACTCCTAGGTCAATGGTGACCACAGGAGATGGGCAAGAAAACTCACCAATGTGTTCCATGGTGACTGTAGATGTTAAATCATGAGGTGGAAACTCACAACATGGAAACAGCAGGAGTGCTGGTAAGATAGGTAACATCTGCATCAGCTCTAACTGATCTTTAGTCAATACAATTAGAGGTGCTATAATAATAATAATAATAATAATAATAATATTATTATTATTTCTTACCCGCCTCTCCGTCTAGATTGAGGCGGGGAACAACAAAAATATAAAATACATAAACTAATCAAAACACAACACATACTATTAAAACATCCTAAAACAACTTAAAAACATTATAAAACATCTTAAAACATTTTAAAAACATCTTAAAAGCATCCTAAAATTCCGCCGGATAGTCCTGCCGGAAGAGATCAGTCTTTATGGCTTTTTAAAATTTCAAGATACTGGTAAGTTGACGAATCTCCTCCGGCAGGCCATTCCATAATCTGGGAGCAGCAGAAGAAAAGGTCCTCTGGGTAATACCTGTCAGCCTAGTTTTGGCTGGCTGAAGTAAATTCTTCCCAGAGGACCTGAGTGTGCGGGGCGGATTGTACGGGAGAAGGCGATCCTGTAGGTAGCCTGGACCCAAACCATGTAGGGCTTTAAAGGTAATAACCAACACTTCATACTTCGCCCGGAAACTGATTGGCAGCCAGTGGAGTGCTTTTAAAACTGGTGTGATGTGGGCACCCCTAGGTGTACCAGTAACGAATCTGGCTGCCATATTTTGCACTAGTTGAAGTTTCCGGACTAGGTATAAAGGTAGCCCTATGTACAGCACATTGGAGAAGTCGAGCCTCAAAGTTACCAGCACGTGCACTACCATCTTTAGGTCCTCCAACTCTAGGAAGGGGCGCAGCTGACATATCAGCCGAAGCTGATAATAGGAACTCCTAGCAGTCGCATCTATCTGGGATGTCATTTGGAGCGACGGATCCAGAAGCACCCCCAAGCTGCGAACACAGTCTTTCAGGGGGAGTGTAACCCCATCCAGAACTGGTTGACATACCTCCAAACCCAGGTTGTGGCCTTTGACAGCAAGAGCCTCCGTCTTGTCTGGATTCAGTTTCAGTTTATTTTTCCTCATCCAGCCCATTACTGCCTCCAGGCATTCATTCAGAGGAGACACACTTTGCATTTGAGTCTTTACAAGATGAGTGAAGAAGAGAAAGTGTGGGTTGGATAGTGCACTGTTGGGTTTCCAAGGTAGAATCCTGTAGCCCAGACCTTACTTGTTCCTAGTGCATGATCTCTGTTAAGGATTGTCTGCTTTAAGGTGCAATCCTATACATATTTAGGAGAGAGAAAGGCCTACAACTCCCAGCATGCCCCAGCCAGCCATGGAGTATGCTGGCTGGGGCATGCTGGGAGTTGTAGGGCTTTTTTCTGTCTAGACATGCATAGGATAGTGCCCTTAGTACAGAACCTAAAGTGAAGAAAGTAATACCAGAAACTTAAGGTGCCATGTTGTGTGATGTTCGGGGACATTATATGGATTCTTCCACTGGTATTGCCCCTGCAATTTCCCTGCTCCACTGTTCAGAAGGTCAGGATTAATAATGAGTCAATATAAATGTACACAAAAGAGGTCTGCAATCATGAAAAATTAAGTATACCATGTATTAAGATTTTTATTGTTGTAAACCATCTTGGGGGCCCTTTTAAGGCTGAAAAGCGGTATTGGAATGCTTTTAATAAAACCAATGAATACATTTTTTAAAATTGTGTGGGGAGAAGCTGATTTATATATGGATTTGCTGGAAACATCAAAAACTGTGCAGAAGGAAATGCAATACTCTAATGTGCTTTAATACAGTTATTGTTGTAATAATTAGATATTATTATGATAATAATAATAATTATAGTTATTATGATTTATTATAAAGTTATCTGTTATTCTTCAAAAGTTTTTCTAAATCCTCCTGTATGAGTGCTGGGTGCTCCATTGTGTTCTTACGCACATAATTAGTATATCCATTGGCATGGTAGGGATTGGTTGAAACAGAATAGTCAGCATCACAGATTCCACTAATCCAGTAACTCATGTTCTCGCAGGCTAAAAAGAGTAATGTGAATCAGCCTGAGATGGAGAAAAGAGAGCAGTTGCTAACAGGTGAGTTTAAATGGAACAAAACTTGAGACCATGTCAATTCCTGTAGAAATGTATGAATTAAGGGGAGTCATGGAAAAGAGCTACTAGAAAATTTGTGCTTCTTGCAAAAGATAGTAAATTCTTACCCAGGTTTTTTGGGTTGATGGGGTGGGTGGGAAGTGCAATGATTCTACACACACACACACACACACACACACACACAAGTTTTGTTTGGAAAGGCATGCCTTTAAGTTTATTGGCATCAACAGACAATGGTTGCTTTCTTGAAACTCCATAAAGTAATACAAAAAAACAAAGGCGGCCATGTTGGCCACAAGAAAAAGGAAAGAAAGTCTCCTCCTATTTTTCACTGCTATAGTTCTTTCAAGTTATTGCAAAAGGTTGATTCTTTCATTCTCCCTGCATTGTGTGAATATCTTGCTGCAACATCCCTCCATATGTCTTCAATACAGAGTATGCATTTGAATGGCCTAGTGCTGGACAAAATGTTCAGATAATCACACTGTCTGTCTGGAATAGAGTCAGGAACTTTCTGTTCTGAATGCAGCTACCCCATGTGGGTAGCTTACTGGAACTGCACCTTGCAGTCAAGTAGGCTCTGGACTGGCCTTGTCTCTGGCCTGGTCAGACTGGCTCTGGCTTTCTGGCTCACCTCTTGATAGCTGCCCACAGTTCAGTGTTGATACACGTCAATATACACAAGAATGTTATTTATAGAAGGTTGGTTTTCTTTAAACACAGCCTTTCTAATTCAGGGCACATGAAAAAGGCCATTATTCTTTTCCTGCCACAACTTTGGTCCATTTATCCTTGAACTATAGTCAACCCTGAGCTGAACATGACCTTTCTGACCTTGTCTTCTCTTGAAGCCCAATCCTATGGATGCTAATGAAGGTCTGCTGCTATGCCACCATTAGCACTGTCTGCAAGCTAGACAGTCTATTTCCTATGAGGTTGTCAGGCAGGAATGGGCAGAGCCAGGCTATACCGAACTCCTAGCATGCCTTAGATTCCAAGGCTTAGAATGTGATGTAAGAGATTTGGCTTTATAATACATACATAATTTACACAAAAAAAACCCCACCCGCCACCCCACATATATATGGCCAGGTCTGAAAATGGATTGGTGGGGGTCCAAATGTGTGTCCTCCAGAAATAACAGGGTTCACGGTGGTCATCAACATTGTCATCAACAACAACATTCTAAAATGTTCAAAGTGCTTCACATACACTATCTTGTAATCCTTACAACAATCCAGTGAAGTAGGTCAGTGTTATTACACCATACTGAGATGACTGAGCCTGAGAGAAAGTGGCTTGCCTAAGGCCTTCTAGTGAGTTCATGTCAGAGGGAAGGGTCAAACCAAATGCTAACTGATTTGTAGCTCTTTTAGCCATCATATCAGCTAGAGATGCTACTATTCCCTCTAGTGCCTTGCTCAGACATGACAAAAGTGTGTGTGTGTGTGTGAGAGAGCGAGCAATACCCAGTTTTCCTGACAGGAGATTGGCATCTTTTGTTCCTGGAGAGGGGTATTTCTGATTCACCAGAGCAATGGGGGCTGTCTGGATGTTATCAATCAACTGGGAGAACATGTGAATGTTGCACTGGGCAAGGCCTCTTGTATTTGATCCTTGGACCTGATCCCATCCACTTTTTGCCTTACACAGCAAAAATCTAATGTTGGGCTAGCAGAGAAAAGTGTTAGTTACAATTAACAATTTTAATATTTGGAGTATCTTCATGGTAAATCAAAGCCTTTTGAGTGCTGGTCTGCATTTGCCCTTTTGACTGGACCAGCAGCTGGCTGGCAGTAAGTATCACTAAAATGCCAAAATGGGTTGAGGGTGTAACTAATCACTCCTGGGTTGTGTGTGTGTGTGTGTGTGAAGTGGAGGCAAAATTCCACTGTAACTCTCCTTAACAGGACCGGTGCAAGGCAGTTTGGTGCCCTAGGCAAGATCAGATATTTAGCGCCCCCCCTTCCCACTTGAGAGTGCTGTATTTTTTTTCAAGGCGTTTCTGGCGCCCCCTTTAGCCCTGTGCCCTACGCAGCTGCCTAGTTGGCCTAATGGTAGCACCGTCCCTGCTCCTTAATCAGAAATACGGGAGCCCCTACTGAAGTTCAATCTAGCCAGTCAAACTATTTTAGATGTTAATTGTCTTGATAGAAAATGGAATGACCCAGAATGCTCAATCTGTCATCAGTTTCATTGTTTTGCATTTGTTTTCAACAACTAAACATTCTAAACTATTTCTGTTGTCTGAAACATCAGTAGCCTGTTTCTGAATCCCTCAAAGTCAGTGGCATAATTCTGATTGACTTAATTAGCAAAAGGATGTTATTTAAATCTGTTATTTAATTTTCCTGAAAAAGATCAGTTGTGTAGCAAAGTTTCCACAGGAGACAGTGTTTAAAAAAACCACACACATCTAAATTGATGGCAGTGTTTAACTGTGCCTTTCCCCAACAAGATAAGACCATCTTTTGAACTCAGTAGGACACCACTGTTAAATGCTATTGAAAAACTGTTTGAAATCATCCGATCAATCTGGTGTTTTTGGAGATCTGCTTTGAACAAAGCTCTTAATTTTAATATATTCTTCTTTTGCCTTGAATATTAGAACTTGTTGGCCTACAACATCCAATACATCTTCTGATTGGTATTTAAAATTACAATTATAGCACCCAGAAATAGGCAAATGCTGGATGGTTTCTTTTCTCTCACACACATTTCAATACAATTCGATGCACAAACTTGATAGTGACTATCACAAATTGGAATTCTAGGGCAGCATCAAGGGACTACTACAAAGGGAAATTTCGTATCATCTCAAAAATAGAATCATAGAATTGGAGGGGTCCTTGAACACTGGGTGAAACTTCTTTATTATTATTATTTTTATTTATTATATTTATACCCCGCCTTTTTTCCTGAAAGGAACCCAAGGCGGCTTACATAATCCTCCTCCTCTCCATTTTACCCTCACAACAACCCTGTGAGGTAGGTTAGGCTGAGAATCAGTGAGTGGCCCAAAGTCACCCAGTGAGTTTCATGGCCGAGCGGGGACTAGAACCCGGATCTCCCGAGTCCCAGTCCAACATTCTCACCACTACGCCACACTGTAAGAGCAGTAAGAGCAGTTTGACAATGGAAAGAATTACCCTGAAAAGTGGTGGGCTCTTTCTCGTTGGAGGTCTTCAAGCAGAGGTGGGACAGCCATCTGTTGGGGATGTGCTAGCTCTGGCTGTCCTTTCTGGAAACAGAATACTGGTCTAGATGGAGCTTGGTCTGGTTGTGCAAGGCAGTTCTTCCATTCTTATTTAAACAGTCCAATCTGCTGCAAAGTGAGGGACAGGCCAGCTATCTCAGCACAGTGTGAGAAAACAGCACAGTGGGTGACAGTAGCCTCAGTCCAAAGCTACACTTGGTCTGCTTCTCTCCGTCGTGGTTTCAGTAGCTCCTCCAAGAGCTTCCACTAGCAGGTGAATCTGTGGGTGCAGCCATGAATGGGCGAATCTGACGAGGAGCAACAATCTTGCCTCCCTTTGTGGATGGACCCCAGTGGCAGATCAGGTATTTATAATATGTGTATGTATTTGCTGAGGGTGCAGCGAGTCCTGTCGCTCTCTTGTGGAAAAGGTATAATAGAAATATTACTGATGCTTAACTTTCTCACTCCTAGGCTTAAAGAGGAGAAACTGGGGAGCCTGATATTTATTTTCTAAACTGTTGCATCCATGTTTAACTTCCGTTCCCCAGTCAAAACGGCAGATATTATAAACCTTTCTCCCACACAAACAGTATTATCAACTGTCTCTCTATCAGCGCCATGCAGACTTGCAACACAACAGATTTATTTAATGACTGAATGGGCACATCAAACAATGTGAAGAGGGGAAACAAAGGTCTCGGCCCTCCTTGGGGAGGTGTTCTTGGTGACAGCCCAGCTGATACTGCTATTCAGAGGGCGCTGGATGTCCTGATAGAGGGAACTCTCCCCTTCTTGTCAAGTCTGCACTGAGATGATGACTCAGGACAGCTGTTCCTACTGGGACAGCAGCTTCTGCCAGTCTTCTTGGCACGACCGCCTTTGCTAATTTCAGACATTATCCCCAATGATGTATTTTCACCAATGGTGTAAATCTCATCTGTTCCCATTGTGCCGCACAATGCCCCAATATTTACATATTGTAATATCAGGGGACAAGTCTAGCAACTTCCAGCTGACTTCCAACTTCCAGTTGCATTACCACCCCCACCCCGCCCACCCCACAGCACCTTTGTTTAACAAAAGGAATATTTTCTGTGATTTATAGTCTGCTTTGTTGGGTCAGCAATAAGAAAAGGGGAAGGGGTTCAAGAAGGGTCAGCCCACAGAGCCACGAGTCCAGTAACCATTAGTAACTCATGGAGGAGTTGTATAAAGGCTGGAGCTACAAGTCTCTGGGTTGGACCCAGACTTAGTCATACCTATAGACCTATTGAAATCAGCGGGACTTAAGTTAGTCATGACTAACTTAAGTCCCCTTGATTTCAACGGGTCTATTCTAAATAAGCCTAAGTCTGGATCCAATCCTGTGAGTTGGTTTTGACATAGGGTTGGATCCAGAATCGTCCTCCCATGGATGGAAGGGCTCCTTCTGTCTGTGGGAGGCTTCAGATCCAGAAGAATCATGCCGGTGTAATTGAGTTGATGGTGATCTTTGTCAACCCTCCTTTCTGCAGTTCCATCTGCCCCTCCAAAATCTGCCCTGGAGGGTTGGGAGACACCCTGGAACAGTAGGGAAGGTGACCCTGGGGGTCGCAGGGGGAAGGGAGAATTGGTGAAAAGCACCTCCTCCTCCCCCCAACTCCTCTGGTGGGAGTTTTCTGAGCAGAACTCTGCCCATGGAATGCTCACACTGGTGGAAAAGAAGCTGCATCCGGCCCATAATGTTTTCCCTCAATGGAGTAATACATGTGGAAATGCTATGTAAGAATAACACCCAAATCCAAGAACAAATAGAATATACTGGATGCCCACTGGCTTCTGTTTGGGGACTTTTCCTGTAACATTCACATGGATTTTTATTCCTACATAATATTCCCATACGTATTCTTCTGTGCAGGGAACATCAAAAGATTTGGCACTGGGAAGCAGAAGAGGGTGCTGGGAATGTGAAAAAAGTAAATGACCTTGTAAAGACAGCAATTTGGTTATGATGCAGAACTGGCAACATTCAACCAAGGTAGTACTACCTGGTATCTCTGCCTATGCCAGTTTGTGTGAACCCAGCAGAAATGGTGACCATCACAACTGTGACCATCATGGGCTTACCTGATCCAAAATTGGATACATATTTATTTTGTGGCCCTTCCCCAGTATGTTGTGTTGGAAGTGGAATTTGAATGCTTCCTTTTTATACATTGTTCTTCTTGGGGGGTGGGGTGGGATGCGTGTTTGGTTCTAATACTGCTGTGGGAGGATTCATTAGGAAAAACAACACTGAAAAAGAGTGTTTTTGTAGCGGCATCTCATGCACACTCCATTTGTATGCAGTGTTTTTGTTTCTGAGGGCATCTTTTTGTGTCTGCCACTGATTTGTTAATGATATGCCATCTGAAATATGTTCAGCTACACACCACTGGTTTTTGTTTTGCACACAGAGGCAAAAACCTGGGACTTCAGCAATGATTGCAATCTTCTGCTCAGTGAAGAAAGATATGGTAGCACAGATTTAGTTGTCAAAAAGGATGGCGATAATCTTATTAACCTTGAGTTTTTCATCTCCTTTGAGTCTTTAGATTATAAAGTATGAAACCTAGCAGGTGGCTGGTGGATTTAAATGTTTATGCTCATTTAAATACCCACCTAGGATTATTTTCTTCCCAAAGAAGAAAAGCAACTAGAAAGGAATAAGCAACCTCCAGTTTCCATGAAATAAATACTCTCATTTGGATCGACATCAGTGGAGGAGAATATTAACACAGATATTACGGCCCCATCTGGCTCTAGTCACAGGCAACAAGTGGTCCTGGATCAGGATGTGCATCCCCATTCCCACTGAAATGAGCATTTGGTGAGTTTAGGGGACCCCAGACAAGTATCTGGAAGGGGCCACAACTCAGGGCTGGAGCACCGCTTTGCATGCGGAAGACCGCAGGTTCAATCCCTGGCACCTCTAGTTTAAAAACCATCAGGGAGCAGGTGATGGGGGAAACCCTTCTCTGCCTGAGACCCACGGAGCACTGCTGCCAGTCAGAGCAGACAATACTGGGCTAGGTAGACAAATAGTCTGTCCTGGTACAAGACAGCTTCCTATTGCATTAAAGGGGTGGGGAATATATACTCAGATATGAGCAGGGATATATACTCAGCTGCATCAACTGCACATGCGGAAAGCTGCTTCTGCACACATCTCCCACTTGCTGGATCAGGACAATTAAAATATATATATTGTATTGCAGCCTTCCCTAACCTGGTGTCCTCCAAATGTGTTTGACTGCACTCCCCATAATTCCCAGCCAGCATGGCCAATGACCATGTTGGCTGGGAATTATGGGAGTTGCAGTCCAACACATCTGGAGGGAAGACTTGCATTACATGGCCAAACAACCATTGGCCAGAGTCCCACAGAGAAAAAAATCTACTTTTCCTCAAGTGAAATTTCAAAACTCCTATTGGCTGAATGGAGTTCTGATCAAGCCTTCATAGGTGGAATTGCCAGAGCTGAAAGCAAATGGGATATTTTCTATCCAAGAAGAACTAATGTCTGAAGCTCCCATCTCTCTCACCCCCTCATATACATACATACATACCCCTCTACCTACCTACCTACCTACCTACCTACCTACCTACCTACCTACTTACCTGCTGGTACCTGCCTGCAGGTACATGGGTGCAGCTTTCCTGTGGTGGCATCTCAGAGTTTTGCAGCAGCCCCACCAGCATTATCATCATGTGCAAGCTATGTGTGAAGGGGGCCTGACTTACATGATCAAAAAGGTACATGCACTAAAAGACCATCCAGTGCAACATCCCTGAATTGCAGAAGTAAGGCTGGCTCTCCACAAATCAACCTACACAACCCTGACAACAGTGTGCTACAAACTGGGAGCAGGTACACCAGGTAAAAGTATTGCGCAGAGTTCCTACTGGCTCAAAGTTACCGAGTTAAGAAGTAACCACAAGTACTTCCCCTGGGATTCCAATACTGTTTGGGAGAGGGACCCTAATTCCTTCTTTCCCACAATTTATTGATTACACCCCTCGATTCATTGGCTACACTTGTCTTGATCTGCTTCATGGCAAACTGTGTCATCATGGCACCACATCATTACGCTCAGGAAAGAGAATCCAGTTTGCTGATGCTGTTTTATCTTTCAGGTATGTTGTTTAAAGTTACACTTTCATTTGATCAATCGGTGCAATGAATAGTTATGAGAGCTCTGTTTACAAAGGCTGCAAACTTAGAGAAATGTGTATCCAACTTTGGGGGGGAAAGCATTAATTACTGATTACACAAACTGGTCTTTAACTTCTTATTCTGCAGAGGAATTCTCATCTAATACTATAAGTACCAACTAACTTGTATCAGCTAAACAAATAAAAATAAAAATAAATAAATCAAACCCTACTTCAGCCTACTTTGTATTGGAAGTGGAAAGAATTGTCTTAAAACATCTTGTGGGATTTCCACATTTCCCCCATTAATTTTAATGCTCATGATGGGTTGTTGGTCACTGATTTTTTCCAGCCCTACCCAGAGATGCCGGGGATTGAGCCTGGGACTTTCTGCATACAAGCCATGCACTCTACCACTGAGCCATGGCCACAGCCATATGTTTGAGTGGTGTTAGCTGGGAGCTATAGGTGGCAAGAAGTGGTGTTGCAGTCTTACCTGTGGGCCAGCCAGCTATGTAATAAATAAGCCTGGAGCAATGACTCCTTAAAGTCATTGCCTTACCAACAGAGAAGGTGGCATATGCACAGGTAAGATTCAAGGAATACAATTGCATTGGGAACCAGGCTGCACTAACAATTTGCAATTTTCCCCATTGTTGTGTCGATGGATTGAGTTACGTGCTTTGTCATTATATACATGTATACAGAAGCACCGAACATCTATACATCTTAAGTAATAACATCAAGTATAACAAATCTAGTTTTGCATCATGGGACCAACCACACTCCAGTGCTAAAAAATCATCCCATGTTACTGGGACGGATTGGAGTATGGTTTTTATGCTCCTCTGCGTTATTCTTGCAATGCCCCTACTGCGTCACAGAGGATATACCAGCCAAAATAGAACAAGACATACCGGTAACTGCAGTTTCAAATTAAGAGGAGAGGGGGTGGGTGGGAAGAATCAAATGCATGTATAAAAAAAATATTCCTTTTGTGAATAGGTGTTGTTTGCTGCATTGCAATTGGCTACCCTCTTTCTTGGTGTTTGATTATACCCTGCTTTTGGCCTCTGCTTCTCAGGAGGTGACAGATTGGCTAAATTAATGTTGAGTAAAATCAGTGAAAGGGAAAATAATGGACGCCACATGATTTATTGCCTTTCGTAGAAATCTGCTAAGCAAATTCTGGATATGCCTTTGTATAGTGTGCAAAAGAAAAGTCTGCAAAAAGGAACCTGACCTGCAAATTGTTTGCTTAGAGCCCTGTTTTCTTAAACAGGAGGGGTGGGCAGGATTGTAATGGTTGTTGTTGTTTAAAGTATGCAAATGAAAGTTACTGAGTAACATTGCTTCATTAGACCAGTCAGTGCTGACCCAATAAATTATTGAGAATATATCTTTTACAGGAAATTGATTTAATTGAAGCTTTGGTTAGTCACTACAAAATGTGTCTGGTTCATGCCACAGTAGCCAGGAATTTATAAATGAGTTCAGAATGTTGTTCAGGCACCAGAAAATAAACCTCCAAGCTATTTACTACCTCTATGATATATAAAGTTTGCAGTTTTGATTTTGTGTGATTATGTTCAGCAATGGTGACCTTTAGAGGCAACAATATTGAAGTGTAATGAGGAGATGTTTGATCACTGGTCTACAATGAAGACTTGGCACGACTTCTCCAGTCCTTCCTGGAATCTGTGAAATTCAACTGACAGGCTTTAACCTTTAGACTGCTGAAGTTTGAAAATGTAGAGGGATTTGGCTTCTTTATATATGCCCTGTTAGGTATACGGTGGGTTTTTTTTAATAATAGTAATAATAAAAATAATACAACACTTTAATCATCCTTTTAAATTAATATTGCCCATAAGTGATACAACAACAACAACAACAACAACAACAAATGTTTGCTGGCCAGGCACATCAACCGGGCTTTAAACTAGTATTCAGGCCAAAAGAGCTATAAAGAGTTGACTACAGACAGTCCTAAAGATGGAACTGGTTAGTCAGGTCTCTGCTAGAGCTGTGCACGAATGGCCTCTCAAAATTCTCCACCATATTTATGGACAGAGAAAATAGGTGAACAATTTCACTGAATTTCTCCAGGGGGCGGAGAAATTCTCAAAGTTTCTCACTAGTAGGGCTCACCATTGGCAGGGGTTGTAGCACAACTTCTTTCTCTTCTCCTAAGGGTTTTTGGTTCTTTGCAGTGGCCCTGCAAGTTGCAGCAGCATCAACTGTATTGGCAACCTGGCCCCCATTTTGCATCCTCAACAATGTAGGTTGAAATCTGCCCTCCAATTTCCTAAAAGTTTTCTTCCCCCATGAAAGAGGCTTCCATTTTCCTGCCTCATTCTAAAGGAATTTTATAATTTATTTTGCTGGTGTTTTTGAGCGTACCTAATCACTGTGAGGTGCGGGTGCGGCCAAGAGTGCTGTGTGCGTCTTTTTCTTTCTATTATAACATAGTCTCCAATTGCCCTGAAAATGCCGGGACCCTCATGAAAACCCTTAAGCCATCACTGCTTCTCACTTTGTCATACAGAGTCCCGAATTCCCCTGCCTCCTGCAACTGCAAGCTACTTTAAGCTCATCTTAAAGGGGCCATGAGCAAAATTGCAGCTAAGCTTGCAGTTTTAGCTTAGCTGCAATTTTGCCCATGGCCCCTTTAAGAGTAGCTCTCTGCTTAGGCTCGAACAGGGAAAGGGATTAGCTGGGTGAAAAGAAAAGGAGGTAAAGGCTGCACCTGCTGGCCTGGACTGAGGGAGAGGTGAATGAGGGAATTTATCACATGATTCCTATCTTTATATTGCCAAAGATTTTATTTCCTAACAGAGCTGACTCTGTGCCTCTAACACAGGGGTTCTCAAACTTTTTACACGGGGGGGGAGTTCATTGTCCCTCAGCCTGTTGGGGGGCCGGACTCACTGGGACTCCCCTGTGCCGCCTCCTTCATGCTGCCCCCCCGCCGCTGCCACTGCAGGACCCCCCCGATGCCATCTCCCACCCCCCGCTGCCGCCACCGCAGGACCACCCCGCTGCCACCGCCGCAGGACCCCCCGTCCCCCGCGCCTTCCCCTGCTGCCGCTGCAGGACCGCCCCACCGCCCCCCACTGCTGCCTCCACCGCAGGACCCCCCCGCCCCATAACCCGCCCCCCGCCACCATAACCCCCCGCTGCCCCACTCACCGCCCCCACCGCCCACCGCCGCGCTGCTGCTGCTGCCGGTGCCTCCGCCACAGCCTCCGCTCAAGGCCGCCGCCGCCGCTCCGTCACGTCCATCCTGGACTCCGCCCACGCTCAGTTTTGAAAAATAGCACGGGCGGGGTCCAGGATAGACGCGACGGGACCAGCGGGTGGCGAGGCGGATGAGGTAAAGCCCCCCGCCCCCCACCGTAACCCCCCCGCCCCCGCCATAACCCGCTGCCCCCCGCCGCTTCCCGCCTTCATCCCTGCCACCGTCCTACCTGGCCTCCACCACCGCCCGAGTCCGCTGCTGCCGCCGCTGCTCCAGCGCATCCATCCTGGACTCCACCTGCACTCAGTTTTGAAAAACAGCATGGGCGGGGTCCAGGATAGACGTGCCGGAGCAGGGTCCCATCACGTCACTTCTGCCGCGCCAGAAGTGACGCGACGGGACCAGCGGGCAGCGAGACGGATAAAGTAAAGCCTGTCCATGCCCCGCTACTGGCTAAGCCGCCCCTCCTCCCCTCCCCCCCCCCACAGGAGATGCAGGGCGGCAGGCAGGCAGGCGGCCCGGCAGGCGACCCATGCCCCCCCGCCGGCTCAGCCGCCCCTCTTCCCTCACAACTCTAGATCGGCCGCCGGGCCGGATGAAAAGACCCGGCGGGCCGGATGTGGCCCACGGGCCATAGTTTGAGGACCCCTGCTCTAACAGGTGAGTTTACAGTGTCAGAAGGAAATGCAAGAAACTTCCCCTTCTCTCTGAAGCTCCGCGTTTAGGGGTGTGGAGTGGGTAAGGTTCACCTGTTGAATTTGTGCCAAACCTGACAATTTTAAAACAAAAAGATAGAGATTGCCCTGCAAGTACTGACCCGCCCCCCAACAAACACCAGATATCAACAATTAAGGATTTAAGTAAGGTAAAAATAAATAAATTACAAAAGCCACTGATAAAATATTATAAAATAATATATAATATAATAATGCAGTAATTATAATATATAAGATTTTGTGTTTCCTCTAATAACTTTTGTACTTGACCATGCCCTTTGGTTGCCTGGCCACACCCTCTTGATCACACCTTCATGTTGCTTAACCACTAATAATAATATTTATTTACGGTCTACCAACCACACCAATATATATATACAATACAAACAAGATATACCATCTCTCAGTTGTATACACAGAATAAAAACATACAATAAAACAGAATCAGGCAAGCATAGAAGGCCTAGTCAGAATAGCAACATTCAAGAATTCTGCAACTTCCTTAGTGATTAAACTATTTGAGCCATCAAGCAAAATGGTCAAAAGAGACTCTAAAGATCGTCCAGGGAAAGTTTGTGTGATTGGATGTATTAGAGTCTCTCTAGCCCCTCAATAGAAACTGCAGTTTAAAAGAACATGCACAACTGATTCCACCTCCTTGTTGTTGCAGGGGCAGCATCTATTTTTCACTGGGATTTTACTGTATCTGCCATCCAAAAGTTTGGAGGGTAGAACATTAAATCGGGCTAAGGAGAATGCTCTCCTGTATTTAGGGATAGATAACCAGTCTAAATAGAGCACCCATTTTTAGGATAAAGGCCCAACAAACCCAGTGACAGAGGGGAACATGGGCCCTGGGCCGCTGCATGGAGCTCTTGAAAATCGGTGTCAGTCAGTCTCTGTTTGACTAGAAATTTAGCTTTCTCCCAGTTCAAGGATAGCAAATAGGAAGGAGACAGTCCAATTGATGCAACCTTTTGCCTCACTGCTTTATTCCAAGCAGACACATAGGAATCTAACATCACCTGGGAAACAAAGGAATTTGGCTTAACCAAAAGCTGGCAACGAAGCCAGAAGTGAATAGAATGTATCCAAGCCAGACAATTAAGAGAATTAAGGCCAGCTTCAAGATAAAGGGCAGCACCAGCTACACACTTGGGCACGCCAAATATAGATCTTAGGAAGTAAGATTGAATGCTTTCGAGAGAGTCTTTAAGACAAGGAAACCAAATAGGAGCTCCAAAAAGAATCTGGGATACTATCTTAACTTGAAAAACACGGATGGCAGCTGGAATAAATTTGCCACCTCTAGTGAAAAAGAAGCGCAATATGGCACCCAGATTTTGTTTGGCTTTAGCCTTAGCAAGCTTCGCCTGGACTCTCCAGTTAGCAGTCTCATGAATGTCGCTTAACCATGCCTCTTACAAATTCACCTGTGTGTCCCTATTTTCATCTGTGAAATGTTGGAGGGTATGTTATAATCTCTCCATTGCTCTGCCGCCTCCCAGGCTGCCTGCACTTCCTGACCTGAAAAGGCACAATGGGAGGAATCAGATCAAGATGTCTTCCCCTGGGTTTTAATTGAAGTGTGGGAAGCCAAAGAGACTACAAGCTGTTAGATATATGATTGTACAATGAAAGACAGGCACTCGCACACACTCCTCAGCCACCTCATAAGGAAGGTAAACACAAGAACCCTGAACCCAATCTATGAGAATTTCTCTGAAAGGTTCTTCTCCTTTGAATTTCATTTTGAAAGCAATTTCTTTTCACAGGGTTGTTGTGAGGATAAAATGGAGAGGAGGAAGAGGAGGATTATGTAAGCCGCCTTGGGTTCCTTGCAGGAAAAAAGGCGGGGTATAAATATAATAAATAAATATAATAATAAATAAATACAGGACTTACAATTTGTGACTGAGCACCACTGAAAGGGATGGAATAGGACATGTATCCCATTTTTATCCATAGCTTTTTTGGGAGAGGAGGGAGAAATCCTAGTCATTTCATTGGAACTTACGGTACTTGGGAGTAAGTGCACACATAATTGGAGGCCCATAGTTGTGACTAAGGGTTGCTGAATTGTCCCCAATCTGCTTCAGGCAGGGTTGGTGTGATGATGTGATTTTGTAACATCAATTAATATTATGTGTAAGTGAAGACTCTGTTGTGGTAGGAAAGACTGTAGATTAAGTGTGTAATCTTATGCAAGTTTAGACAGAAAAGGCCCACAACTCCGAGTTGTAGGCCTTTTCTCTGTCTAAACATGCACAGAATTGCACCTTAAGATGATCATCAGCATTTCTAAAACGCTTAATATTTAATAAGCACTGTTCACAGATTAAAAACAATCTTGCAGGCATACAACTCTAAAACACAAAAGGAAAAAGGGGTGGGGAGGGAAGTGTAAAACAAGCAAACACAGGCACTAGTTCTTCAAAGATACGTGGTTCTTATTATGGCCAGCTTGAATGGAAACAGTTCAGGGAGGAGATGAGCCACATGGCAGCTGATCATTCAGGTGAGTCAGTGGAGTGGGCCCTCCTGTCCCATCTTTTCTTCTGCTGCAGCCAGTTAGAAGATGATAGGTGAAAGGGAAGGAAGGAGGAGCAAAAATGTAATTTGTTTATTTGAAATACTTATGTATACTGCCCTTCACCTTATGGTATCACGGCAGTTTATGAAATGTAAATTTATTTATTTATAATCCTAATACAACGAGCTGGTAGCTAGTCTTTCAGCTGAGCTGATGGAGTGGACCCTTTTCTCTACAAACGTTAGAGGCAGTGAATAGTGTTGGATGCAGACTTAGGGTCAAACTACATGGTATGTTAAAGATGTAGCTAGCAGCTAAGGGTTGTATCCAATGTTAGTCTTACTTAAGTCCCATTCATTTCAGTCAGTCTACTCGAAGTATGACTAATATTGGATACAAATCAATGTCTTTCTTTACTGTTTTCTTTTTACAGTGGGTGGGTCTGATTTTTATTGGAACCCCCCATACAGGGAGGGGAGGTTTAATACTTTCTCCCCAACTGCAATTTTACTGATAATCATCTCCTCACCCCTCGCCAGCATGGCTACAGGGCTTTAAAAAAGTGTCCCAATTGGTGTCAAGGGAGATTTTTTCCCCTCTAAAAACTGTAAGCGCACCCACCCAACTATATAAAAAAGAAAAGAATAAAAAAGGCATTGCTGTTAGCTACGTCTTGAACATAACATGCAGTTTGACCCTTAAATGAACTGGGTTGGTATCTCAGGTTGAAACTACCTGTGACACTCAGTGGCATGATTCTTTCTGCTGAGAATTTAATTTTTTAACACAGAGCAGTCTTGGAGGGTGCTGTTGAGAGGAGAGGAGGAAGAGCGGTGTGCATCTCTATCCCGCACAAGTTGAAAGCAGCAGGAGGGTGGGTGTTTGAGTAGGCAAATGGTAGGATGGGAAAGGCTTAAGCAGCCCCTTCTTATGTTGCTCTTTCTGCTCTTGACCTGATCCACAGTCTCTGAGGCTGATTTGCATGAAATGCTAACAACCCATTGGGAAAAGAATTGCACATTGAAGCATCACACATGGAGTTTGAGCGTCAGACTGACCATGAATTCACTGCGTGGCTTTAGGCAAGGTGCTCTTTCTCATTCTTACTTCTTAATATTCATGAGCTAAAGGCATTGTGGGTATTAATTAGATAGACATTTTAAAATTTAAAACTGTGGTCATCCCCTGAACTCTAGAAATAAGGCAGGTTAGATTTTTTTTAAAAAAAACCAAGACTCCTAACCACAGTGAAGGTTAGGATTCAATTAACTATTATGCAAACTATTGTACAGGGCAGGAAATTGACCAAACTGGGGGAAGTCTTACTGAATTGTAAGTAATTCTTTTTATAATTTTTTTCCTAAGCATTGGTATTGTGGAAAGAGTATTATTTGTATATGATAACATTAGCACTAATAAGAGATGTACTTTTGCTTCCTTGCTAATAACGCAATGTAGGAATCATCAGCACACTGTTCTTGCCAGTGGTCAGATTGGTGTCATGAGATGAACAAAGCTTGGAGCAAATGAACCTGGCCACATGTGAGATCTGTAAGTCAGCAATTCATAGGTTACATTAAGAACAAAAGGCACAGCTTCTTGTATTTTCTATTTGCGCTAATAATGTGATGTCTGTGGCTGGTTCACACATTTGACTGAGCAGAAATCTCATAGCCCACAGTGCCTACATGCACTTTTGCTTAGCTGACTGTGTAGACCAACCTTCATGGCTGGTTCATACATGAGTAAATCACTTCACGTGGAGCAGCCCACATGTCTTGGGATGCAGCCACATGGAGGACATCATATTTGATCTGATACAGCTACTGATGCAACAGCGGCAGTGAGTGCCAGCTGGAAAGTGTGCCACTTCACTCATGTTAAGTGATATCAGGAAACATTAGCTATGTCTCTGGGTCAAGAATTACTTCCTCTGTTCCCCTGTAGGTGCACAGGACACTCCATTTATTGTAGAGTCATATAGTGACATCAGAAGTGGCTCCAAATTACCCTTGAATGAGCCTCTGTATGGAGAGTAAGTCTATCCTATTCCATATGCTGGGTTCTTTTAGAATTTCCCATTTGTTCTAAACACAACGGCAGTTCCTGCTTTTTCACATATTAGAAAGAGAGACACCCATGCTGTTCACAGTTGCAGGGATGTTTAACATGCTAGTATCCAGCATAGCACAAAGAGTAGCATGGCCATGCTACTTACAGTGGTGTGAAATCTATGGGTGGCATCCAGTGCTGTCATTCTGCTGATGGAAGTACTTCTACCAGCGTAACCAGGAAGGGGTGATTCCCCCACACCCTCAAAATCTGCTCCAGGGGGCTGGGAAACTCTCTGGAGCAGATTTTAGGGCAGTGCAGAGGGAGAAGGTCCCATCATACTAGTGGACTTCCGCTAGTGTAACACTGGAGAATTTAACCTGAAGAATATGGATCAGCACTGGGCTCCCATTATCTTTAATTGTGCACTGATGAAAGTGGTGTGCCGATTTTTAGTGAAAATGACATGGCAGAATTGTAACAAAGAAAAGCCAAGAGAAAGTCTTATTAGCCAGAAATATCAAATGATTGATAATTTCTCTTTCTATAGGTAATTCTATTGGTTGACATTCCACAATATGCAGTTGTTTATGATGTTGCATAAAATGTTCAAACCCACACTCTTTAACCATTAAATGTCTGGTACATGGCATTTTTGGTGAAGATAACATCTTCACATGAGCAACTTGCATGCACTTGGTCAGATTTTCATCAAACAGTTTGTACGTATTTGTGGAATAAAAGTCTGTGTAATAGTTGATGAAAATACTACCCCAAGCTGAAAGAATGTATAACAATATAATTAAATATAAATTATGTGGAATGAAGTAAACAACTATTTTTTAAAGCGATTATTGGTTTTCTGGCTGGATGGTCATAGAGAATGTAAGCATCAGGGCTCCTGCATTTCCACAAAGAGGTGCTATTACTGTCTGTTTCTGTAAAATGCTCAGAAAGGAAGGCTAGGGTCAGTGAAACAAAACAGAATTTGAACAAAACTGTAGACGTGGGTTTATATTCAGCCACCATTAGCTCAAAGAGCAACTTGATGGTAAACTACAAAATGAAAAATGACTCTCAGAACAAACATATACTCTTCTCCCTTCCAGTAACTGACAGCTGATGGGTGAACTTCCTTCAGCTTGAATTTGAAAGTATTTGGTTTTTCTGAGCTTTCTCAGAGACACCTTGGCCTGGGAAAAGCCTAAGATTGTTCCAACCCTTTCTTGAAAAATCTTCAGAGGAGATTGCTTCTAGCTCTTCCTACTAATCTTCCCCTTCCAAGCAAACACTCCTTTGCAGAGGCTCACTGAAGTCCGGAGAGGCCTCTGCTTCGCTATAAATGATGTTTCTGGTCTGTTATTTCCTGTTTGGGTTCATGGGACTTTTAGTACTCTATCGTCCAGGGGTGAGCAATTTGTGACCCTCTGGCTGCTTTGGCCTACAACTCCCATCAGTCATAACCAGCATAGCTGATAGTGACTCTCAGCCTAACTTACCTCACAGGGTTGTGAGGATAAAATGGAGAGGAGGAGGGGGATTATGTAAGCCGCCTTGGGTTCCTTGCAGGAAAAAAGGTGGGGTATAAATATAATAAATAAATAAATAAATAAAATGATGGGAGTTGTGGGCCAAAATGTCTGGAGGGACACAAGTTACCCACCCCTGCTATAGCCCTTACACCAGGGGTAGGCAACCCAGTGTCTTCCAAATGTTTTGAACTATAACTCCCATAATCCCTCACCATTGACCATGCTGGCTGGGGCTGGTGGGAGTTGTAGCCCAAAACATCTAGAGGGCACTAGGTTGCCTATCTCTACCTTACATGATTACCAGGGACCCTAGCTGCACTGCTGGCCCCACCCCCAAGATTGTGCAGCTTCCCCTCTCCCGGACATGTATGCATTGGGCATGGATGTCCGATGGGGAAAAGCATATGTGGGAGTAGGCGCTCCCAATGCAGATGTTCACAACTAATGTGTGGATGTTGGAAGCGGGGGCTAGGGTGGCCATGTGTCCTCTTTTACAGAGGACAGTCCTCTACTTGAAAGAGACCTCTACTCTTTCTGGCCAGACTTGAAGGTCTGGCCAGTCTAAGTCCAGTGTAAAGATAAAACACCATCAGAAGGAAGAGCTGGGCCTTGGCACTGCTCATCAACAGCACCTGGGCAGCAGACTGAGCAGGGCACACAGGTCACCTGGTCACAGTCTTCCACACTATGGTGAGATGTTCTCTCTCTCTCTCTCTCTCTCTCTCTCTCTCTCTCTCTCTCTCCATATATATATATATATATATATAATTTGATGCAAATCTATGTCCTCTTTTTTGGTGATTCATAAGTGACCACCCTACTCCTACTACAGAGTTGCTACTACTGTAATGAGTGAGTTAGGTATGGTTGCCACATTTAAACTGGTAGATTACGGACAATTTGGTTATTTTACTGCATCAGAGGGACACAGCAATAGGTCTTCAGAGAATCATGCATGCCTAACCACATTATTTTGATTATTAACTGTTAAATATGGAGTTTGAATTCTGTCACGAATGTCTAAATGCTGGTGCAGCATAGTGGCTAAGAGACTGAGCTACACATCAGGAAGCCCTTGGTTCAAATCTTGCCTCTGCCATGAGCTCACTAGGTGGCCTTAGGCAAGCCATTTTCTCATCAGCCCCCTCATCTGCAATATGGGGGATGATAATACTGGGTTGTGTCCAATGTGGGTGTTGTGCCAGTGGAAAGCACTTCTGCTCATGCAAGGCAGGGTACCTGATTTTCCCCACTACCACAATAGCCCCCTGTCTCCTGATGGTTGGGGAATGCTCTGTAACAGGTACAGAAAACAGTGTGGAGGGTTGAGATCAATTGAGTGGCAGGGAGCAGATTGGCAAAAATCAGGTGCTCCACCTTCAGAGAGCAAAAACACTTTCCACTAGTGCAAAGCCAACACCGGATACAACCCAGGGACTTACCGTACAAGGTTGTTGTAAGGGTTACAACTACTAGAAAATGCGTGTGAAGTGCTTTGAACACTTTAAAGCTCCGTAGAAATGTTAAGTATTAAATTACTGTTATTATTCATGGTCACTGAAGCCAGTATTGTATGAGAAAATGAATGGCCCAACCTGTCTGACCCAACATAAGGCAACTTCATCTACTTCCAAAATGGAGGGGAAGGAAAGGGAGTAGCAAGTACAATCATCTCCTCCACTAAGCAAGCTCTTCGTTCCTGATGGGGGATTAGGAAGAGAAAAAAGTAGTGTCAATTATGTTTATATAAGATATGATTAAAAGCATAAGAATCTAGGGCTACATCTTTTATTAAAAGAGCAGAAACAGATCTGGGGATAATCCACTACCAGTCAGATCTACGTTTTAGAACTTCCAGCTTCTTTCTTGCATAGCAATTAATTTTACCTGTATCTCTTTTTCCACAGTAATGCCAATTCTCTTCAGCGGCCTACTTGGAAGCTACACGCTGCCCATTCCAGCATAGCCTCAGTCCCGTCTCCCTTTCTTCTCCTTTCAAGAGTGTTGTGACTTGAGGCATCAATCCATACCTCC